>KV737116.1:2070-18510 GCA_000500225.2 Phytophthora pinifolia | reverse complement strand
GTGCCGTTTTTCGAGAGCTTGGGCTTCGAGTGTCCACCGGACCGCGATGAAGCCGACTTCCTTCTCGACCTGGGGACAAACCAGCAGTACTTATACGAAGTGGAGCTTCCTGTGGACATGACTCACTTCCCGCGGCTTGCCAGCGAGTTTGCCGAGATTTTCCGGCGCTCAGCTATCCACCGTCGGATGCTGCAGGCTCTGGAGGTTCCACACGAGCCCCAGCTTCTTGAAAACGTGGGTGCGCACATGGACCCCATGCCGGAGTTCCGTCGTGGGTTCTGGGAGAACACAGGCACGCTCATGAAGCGGCAGACGATGGTCACTCTTCGCAACACGGCGTTCATCAAGGGCCGATGCATCATGGTCGTTCTCATGGGCCTCATCTACTCCAGCACGTTTTGGCAAGTCGACCCCAAGGATGTTCAAGTGGCGCTGGGCATCATGTTCCAAGCGGTCCTGTTCCTCGCACTCGGCCAGGTCTCGCAGATCCCGACGTTCATGGCTGCACGCGACGTGTTCTACAAGCAGCGCGGAGCCAACTTCTTCCCCACGTCGGCGTACGTTCTTGCCTGCTCGGTGGCTCAAGTTCCGATGGCTATTGCTGAAAGCCTCATCTTCGGCTCGATGGTCTATTGGATGTGCGGCTTCGTGGCTACTGCTGGAGCTTTCATCTGCTACATGATCCTGCTCATCTTGACGAACCTGGTCTTCTCGTCGTGGTTTTTCCTGCTGACGGCCATGTCCCCGGACTTCCACATCGCCAAGCCGTTTGCCACCGCGACGATAGTCTTCTTCGTACTGTATGCCGGCTTCGTGATGACGAAGAGCACGATGCCGGGCTGGTTTGTGTGGATTTACTGGATCAATCCGATCGCCTGGTGTCTCCGTGGGCTTGCGGTGAACCAGTACCGTGCGGCCAAGTTTGACGTTTGTATCTACGACGGTGTGGACTACTGTAGCGACTACAATCTGACCATGGGCGAGTACTATCTCGCTCAGTACGACGTTCCATCCTCGAAGGTATGGGTGTGGGCGGCCATGCTGTTCATGCTCGCTTGCTACGCTGTCTTCATGGCTTTGGGGTGCTACGTGCTGGAGTATCATCGCTACGAGAGCCCCGAGCACACGATCATCAAGGACAAAGACGACGAATCCGGCAAGAGCTACGCGTTGGCAGCTACGCCGAAGGATTCCAGCATCAGCTCTGGCGCCCGAGCAGCTACGCCGAAGATTTCCAGCACCAGCTCTGGCGCCCGAGCTCTTGCTTTGGACATTGAGCGGGAGCAGAATTTCGTGCCGGTGACAATCGCGTTCCAAGACTTGTGGTACTCAGTGCCGAAGCCTGGCAGCCCCAAGGAGTCGCTCGATTTGCTCAAGGGCATCAGTGGATTCGCCAAGCCTGGTACCATGACGGCGCTGATGGGCTCGTCGGGCGCCGGTAAGACGACGCTCATGGACGTCATCGCTGGGCGGAAGACCGGAGGCAARATCACGGGCAAGATCYTGTTYAACGGATACGAGGCCACTGACCTGGCCATTCGGCGCTGCACGGGCTACTGCGAGCAGATGGACATCCACTCGGACGCGACGACGATCCGCGAGGCGCTCACGTTCAGCGCGTTCCTGCGGCAGGACGGCAGTATCCCGGACAGCAAGAAGTTCGACACGGTGGACGAGGTTTTGGACCTACTGGATCTGCATGACATCGCGGACCAGATTGTGCGCGGCAGCTCGGTGGAGCAGATGAAGCGATTGACCATCGGCGTGGAGCTTGCTGCGCAGCCCAGCGTGCTTTTCCTCGATGAGCCGACCAGCGGTCTGGATGCACGGTCGGCCAAGCTCATCATGGACGGGGTCCGCAAGGTGGCGGACAGCGGCCGCACGCTCGTGTGCACGATTCACCAGCCGTCGTCAGATGTGTTCTACTTGTTCGACCACTTGCTGTTGTTGAAGCGTGGCGGTGAGACCGTGTTCGTGGGTGAGCTGGGAGACAAGTGCCGCTGGTTGGTGGAGTACTTCGAGTCTGTCCCTGGTGTGGCTCCACTGCCCGAGCGATACAACCCGGCGACGTGGATGCTGGAGTGCATTGGTGCCGGTGTGAGCAATGGCGGTCGCAATGCGGTGGACTTCGTCGAGTACTTCAAAGGTAGCGAGGAGAAACGCCGTCTTGATAGCGAGATGGCAGAGGAGGGTGTCACCGTCCCCGCTGTGCACCTTCCAGAGATGATCTTCGAGAAGAAGCGAGCTGCGAGTTCGTGGACGCAGGCGAAGCTGTTGACGATGCGTTTTATCCGCATGTACTGGCGGACGCCCACGTACAACATGACGCGCTTCGTGATCGGCCTGTTCCTCGCATTACTTTTCGGCTTGACGTACGTCAACGTGGGATACGTGAGCTACCA
Organism: Phytophthora pinifolia; assembly: GCA_000500225.2. Taxonomy (NCBI): domain Eukaryota; phylum Oomycota; class Peronosporomycetes; order Peronosporales; family Peronosporaceae; genus Phytophthora; species Phytophthora pinifolia. The sequence continues at coordinate 16,108 of KV737116.1, read as the reverse complement.
GGGCATCAACGGCGGCGTGGGCATGGTGTTCATGACGACGCTGTTCAACGGCATCGTGTCGTTCAACGGCGTGTTGCCTATCGCGTCTGGTGACCGCGCCGCGTTCTACCGCGAGAGGGCTTCGCAGACGTACAACTCGCTCTGGTACTTTGTGGGCTCAACGATCGCTGAGATCCCTTATGTCTTCTTCAGCTGTCTGCTGTTCACCGCCATCTTCTTCCCATTAGTGGGCTTCACGGGCTTCGGAACTGGCGTGCTGTACTGGATCAACGTCTCGCTACTGGTGCTGATGCAGACGTACATGGGCCAGCTCTTCGTGTACGCGCTGCCCAGCGTGGAGGTGGCGGCCATTATCGGCGTCTTGATCAACTCGGTCTTCTTTCTGTTCATGGGCTTCAACCCTCCGGCCGACTCGATCCCGAGTGGCTACAAGTGGCTGTACGCCATCACGCCGCAGAAATACTCGCTGGCGATCCTTGAGGCTCTTGTGTTCGCGGACTGCCCGAACGAGCCGACCTGGAACAGTACCCTGGGTGCCTACGAGAACGTTGGATCGGAGCTTGCTTGCCAGCCTGTGACGAACTTGCCACTCACCATCGATCATATTACCGTCAAGGGCTATGTGGAGTCCGTGTTCAAGATGAAGCACGACGACATCTGGAGCAACTTCGGCTACGTCTTTCTGTTCATCGGTGTGCTACGGCTGCTGGCCTTGCTGTCGCTGCGCTACATCAACCACCAGAAGAGATAAGCTTCAAAGTAGTAGATTACTGAGGTAGCGAAGCACCACGTATAACACACCAAATCAAAGGTAATTTGGTAGCATCTTTTGTACCTCCCAGACTAAACAACGTATTGTGCCCCGTTTTAGGGTCGTTACTTCCTCCGTCCGAAAATATAAGCGGGTGTCTATTGCAGTACGGCATGGCTTCAATTCGAAAGGCTGTGTAATGCACTAAGATGCTTTCTTGACGCTCCGCTGTACTGCAACCTTCTTCATCGGGAAAATGACGCAGCAGCGATTCTGCATTTTGTCGCGTTGTGCGATCCATTCCTCCCCCCAAGAAACGTGGATCAAAAATGTTCCCGAAATCGTATAAATCAGCCATAATCGACCAGTAACTTTCTGATCCAGAAATGCGTGTTGCTCCGCTGATAACGGATATTCTACGATTATAGGACCTGTCCCGAATAAAGCTCTTCTGACAAGAGCTTAAAAAAATAGAAGCCCTACCCAAATAAAAGACCTTATCCATTCGAGAACATGATTTGGCCTCTCGAATTCTCGAATTCTGGCTCGTTCGACATCGGGACCGTGGAAGCTGATCTAGCATCTGCCTCATTCGTCAAAATGACAGCTCGTCGCAATTCGATCCCGATCTGGCGGAAGCAGGAAGTGATTACCTGGATCCTCGACGAGGGCAACGGCGTTCCGTCACGTGCGGTCAAGCACTTCCGTGATCTCGGTCTCAATGTCGATGGCGCCACCATCCGCAAATGGGGGCCCTATCGAGAGCAGATCATGGACGCGAAGCCCAACCAGCGTCGCGTTAGTGGTGGCGGGCGGAAGCCCCTGTGTGAGAACATGGAGGACATGCTATACGATCTCGTCATCGACAAGCGCCTACGAAAGGAGAAGGTCACCCGAGAGTGGATTGCGAATCAAGACATCGCTGTATACGCCTCTCTTCATGCAGAGAAAGACGCACCCGCGCCGTTCTCAGCCTCTCAGGGCCTCGAACGTCATGCCTCGCTACACCCTCTCGCTCCGTTGTCGCACCAACCTCACGACGCTCACCACCGACACACTCGTCAGCCGAGCTGTGTCGTACATGCGCTACCTACACGACCTCCTGCCCAAGATGGACCGCGATCGCACTATCATGATGGACGAGACGGCAGTGCACTTCGAGGACGCGCGTACACAAACTGTCGACGTTCTTGGTGCACGCCATGTTGTGCTGCGCTCGACGGGCTGCGCCTCGATGCATATAACCGTTATTTTGGCGGTTACTGTGAGCGGTTGCAAACTGCCTCCTGTTTTGATCTGGAAGGGCAAGGACACACCGGCTTTTGAGAAGATCGGCGGTGTGTATGTGACCAACCAGAAGCCCCCGTGGGCTGATTCGGGGATGGATCGACCTGCTGAGCATGACGACAGACTCAGCTATTTGGAAAAGGAATTTCCTGCGGTCGCGTTGGGATAATACGATATACCTGTTGCATTTAATGGCAGATTTACGTCAAGGTTTTGAGCATTTATCTTCTGTGTTTCTATACTTTATAAGTTCTGGACCGTCGAAACCGAAGTGCACTATTGTTCCGTCAATCCGACTAGTCGGAACTGGATCAGCGGTGATCCAACACGTCACATCAACCCTTTCGTGGTTCGACGTCGCTTCTCAAGAATTCCCCTCGCTACGTGGCTAGCGGCAAACGTCAGCGGTAATGCGTCGTCGGTGCTGGTGTTGTGTATGTCAAAAATGGCAAGCTCACTGCTGAATGGGTTCCTGACTCACGGCCGCCACAAGGCTAGCAAGGACGACTACCACTGGGAATATTTTCAACCGTTCCTGGCCTAACATTCCTCTGCGTCACGGGCCATCACCGGCGATCTCTCGGCTTCATGGGGATCCGATATCAGACCGTTGAGCGTTGCACCACTACAGACACGTCAACCGCAGAATATTCCGCGGCTTAGTACCGCATAACCGAGCACAGGAGGACGCGGCGGTTCACACAAGTGCACACATGTACAGATGCTAACAGAAACGTTTGTACGAGGTCCATGTAAATTCTGAAGTGAGCAGGCAGAACACTGTTAGCATGAGCTCTCAAACAATGTATGCTTTATGAGTTCTCCAGTACTGTAAAATTTGCGACAAAATCGAGCATGATTTATGAGTAATAGTGATCAGACTGAGTGCACTCTAAGAGATATGCATGCTTTATGAGATTGGTTATGAGGTACCTGCTAGTCATCACAACTTCGATTGTCGCCATGGATCAATTTGGACATGGTCAACCGGTCCAGTACACGCTGCCAGAGACTACATCCGACTGGCACATGGTGAAATGCTTCGATCTCTTCAAGCGAGAGAACGAGCATTGGATGTTTGTGCGCATCGTCATCGTGGATAAGGACATGCAACAAGTGGATATAATCAAGCGGAAGCTGCCGGATATGAGTGCTTTTCTGATCATCAAGTGGCTACACGAAGTCGCTCGAAGCGGTAAGTACGGCTCCTACCCGCAGGATGAGGTGACACAACTGAACACGTGATTACCAACATGACATATTCAAGAACGGAGGCAGCGTACGAGCTGAATCGTGACGAATTCAAGAACCTGGTATTCCGTGATGGACACGACACTATTTCGTCAAGAACTGGGACTCATGCTCCGACATGTAGGTCATGGCGTATCGCTGCGATCTCGCCCATTTCAACAATCACACGAGCAACCGTGTGGAGAGTCTTTTTGGAAAGGTAAAAATGCACGTCAGGTCCAGTTTTCGATGAACAGCGCTTTTGGCAATGCAGCGTCGGATGGAGGACGAGTACAGAGCTCGGATCGAGATGCCAGGGACGTCACGCAACATCGGATTCTCGGAGGAGATGAATGTCGTCTTGGGTATGAAAACGCGTTGGGTGGCCTCAGCTCTCGAGACGCAATACAAGATTGCAGTTTCTGAGGAGAGTATTGGTTCACGGACAATAGAGAGACGGTGACCGTTCGCAACGAGCAGCACGAGTAACTAGTGGAGAAAGAAAGCTTGACATGCGATTGTGAATTTGCGTTGAAGATGAAGCTTCCGTGTCGTCATGTCGTGTTGTACAAGACGTCGATTGGCAGAGCATTCGTCATTCCGTTCCGCCCAGGTTTTGACAAGGTTTGGCAAAGACTTCCATGTTTCTTACATGTATTTACCGTGTACGATGCTTATCTAGATGGTTTGGGCAGAGTCGCAGTTCTCCTGAGCAAGTCATGGAAGTGGCAACTCCATTCGCGGCCAAACCTTTGTAGGAGGAGTCTCACGCCACATCTGGACCGCCTAGCGAGCGGGAGAAGTATAGGCGGGCCCAGCAAACCTTTGGCCGGATAAGTAGCGATTTGACCAAATTCTCAGACGACACGTTCGAATCAGCGATGACTCATTTTGATGAGTGGTGGCATAACATGATTCAGAGCAAGATAACTTATATTGCGGTCGTCGACGGTGCAGAAGACACAATGTGGCAAACGTGGAGGAAGCTGGTGTGTGCAGTGGAAAGTTGGCGGCGGAGCCCACACAAACGAAGAGGGCGATACTGGCGTGAATGAGGACCCCGATGATCCACCTACACTTGATGCAAACTGTCACGTCGAGGTCAGGTTGAATGGATCCGCCCCCCAAAGTTGGACGCCCGCGGTTGAATCGCGCCGAGCAACGACAGAAAGAAGGCTGCGTTGAAACAAATAATCATGGAATGCGGCTTCGTGGGTTACTTCGAGAGAAGGACGTGTGTGAAGTCGCAGCGTGTCTGGAGGCAATTCTGCCGTCGTTGGAGGAACTCGACTCATTTATTGTATTAAGGAGATCACAGTCAAGCCGCGCTTTTCGTGGAAAGTGGAGACAAACTTCGTACCTGAAACAGTGCGGTATCGATTGTCAGAAGGACTTATCGATAAGGCACTAGAGCAGGCGCCGCGCCAAAGAGCCACGATGAATGACGGACGACCCATCTCAGAAACGATTGCAATCGATGGAAGCGAGAATGATAACGGGCCAGTGGTAGTGATCGCAAATTTAGTCGAGAGCAGCTGGAGGCCATGAAATGGCCGTGGAACCTTTATTTTCAGACATGAGAGAGGTAGTGTTCGACCACACAACGGTCGTAGAGGTCGCCATAGGCGGGGTCCCTCCCCCACCAGACTTAGGATCACGCGCTGCTGTGGGCGTCGCCATGCCGGAGCGCGCGGATGGCACGTGTTGTTGACGTAGAACGGCGTCAACCCCGTGGACGTGTACACTGAATTGTTCAGAACGAACTCAACCATGGGCAGTAACTCGCTCCATAACGCGTACAATATGGCGCAGCTGCGAAGTACGTATTTGACTACGCAAATCGCGCGCTCTGTATGGCCGTCGGTCTCGGGATGGGCGGCTGTAGATATCCGCAGCCGCGTGCCGAGCAACTGGAAGAGACGAGACCAGAAATCTGAGGTGAAGCGCGGGTCGCGATCCGACACGATGTCGGATGATGTCGAAACACGACGTCGACGAAAATCGCAGCGGACTCTTCCGCAGTCGATTGTCCGCTACATGGATGACGCCATTGCCATGACCGTCGACAAGCAGAAGGAGAACGCGGACAAGCGGGGTCGATAGAACCTGGAAATGTTCGAGGTTGGTCGGGTATAACAGCCAACACTGTGACAAACTTGGGAGCAAACAAGTTACATTTGCCCGTTCAAAATCGTGTCCGCTCTCGGCAACGCCTACACGCTCGACATTCCTACAGCTATGCGACTCCACACCACGTTCTACGCCGGCCGGCTCAACCGATACCATCCAGCGACAGTCCCGAGCGCGGAGTCGCAGCGTCAGGCTGCGACGGAGCAGGCGCCTTCTCTTCCAGATCGTTCGGCTCCCGCTGCGTCGACCTCGGCTCATAGCGCGATGCCGTTCGTGCTTTCTTCGGCGCCGGCTGCTCCGGCTCCCAGCCCACGGCCTTGCGCATCGCCACGAACTGACGCCTGTACGAGTCATGCGACTGTTCGATCCTCTGCAGCTCCGCCTGGCGAGCGCGATCCAACTTACTGTTCGACGTTCTGGACATTGTGGCTGCATACGAGGCCGCACTCGCTCGGACTCCACCTGATATGGCGTCGTCCACTCCCGCGGCGCTTCAATCGGATCCACCGCATATGCAGGCGCGGGTTCATCCCCAGCGCGCCTAGCCTGGTCGAGCTGGCGCTCGTACCAGCCGATGAGGCGGCGGGTCCCGTCTCCAGGAGGACAAACTTCGATTTCGGCTCCACGAATCAAATGACGGACGACTTGTACCCGGTGAGCAGTGCGTGCACCTCTCCATTACGTTCACGAAGCAGAATCAGTCTTGCACAAGTTGGCGCAGGGTGCCCAGACCATATCGGCTGCGCGACGACTCGCGCCGTCTCAAGATAGTGGCGAAGTCAGGCTCGACGTTACAGCGAAGGATGAAGGCATTTGACAACCGCAGTGAATCCTCGCGAGCTCCGTCTACAGGCTTTCCGCGCGAGGCGCGGAAGCGGCGGAACTGGTCGCGCATATCACGCCCGGGCGGGGTTCACCGCGCCGCTGATGTCGTAGATCTCTCAGCGCGCCAGCTCGGTCTGGATACCCTCACGGGCGCTCGTCGAGTTCCTCTCCGTCGTCATCTCGGTCGCTTGCGTGTTGCGAGGCCGATCGAGTTGTGCGACCTCGTTCGCGTCGAAGTCCCTCGTCGCTTTGGGAGCGTGCGCGTACGCACGCTCGAGCAGCCGTCGGCGCCGACGTTCAGCCATCACTGTGCCCAGGCCCCCGTTGTCTCGTCCCGGATAGCTGTAGCCGTAGCCGTAGTCTCCTCTTGTCTTTCTTTCCTTTTGCATGTTCTCTTAAGCAGACGGGTGTCTGCTACCTCAAGTGGGGGGTGATGTAACGGGACGATCCCCCGTTACAAAAGTTGGTAGGAGTCGCAGTCTTTACAGACTGTGACTTGGCACTCTGTCATTGGACAGAAGTCGCCCTTTTGTATGGTTAGCGTGCAGCACCCTAATCGGTGGCTGACAGCTAAGCTCGGCTTAAGTACGGTTTTAAAGACCGTACCTTAATATCACTCAGTCAATTTTGCTTATAATTCCACGTGTCTTGGTCTAAAGTCCCAGACATTGCTTCCTCACAACCACGGCGAAAGCTTACGTATCGGTAGCATTTGGCCCCGTTACATGTAGATCTCTGTTGAGATTCGGTTGTTATGTCGGTACACCTCCCGCTCGAGCGTAATGCCCCAACCTTCCTTAGTCTGCCCAACTTGTGCCAGAAATTGAAAGGGACAGTCGGTCCTGTGCACCTTGCGTGTGCCCTTTGATCTTTCTCGCTCCGGCCATACATGCGCGCAAATGTGCTTACGATTCATGTCTTATGGAACATGCGGTATTTTGTCGTCAGACAGCCCTTGGTAGCGTGAATGTGCCCGTAACGCGTCGTTGCTTCGCTTGATGTTGATGTTCTTCTTCACTACAAGAACTCTCGGGTGCTGTGCTGTCATGATCCTGACCAGATCCTGCGCGTCACTACCAGACGATTGCCAGGAACAGCGACTCGTGGGCGAGCAACGTCAACCCGAGCCGCTCCTAACTACAACTGCGACGGCAACTTCAAATCAGCCAACGTCACGAGTCCCCATGGACGATCACCCCAAGAGACTCGAGCCGCTCCGCACGGCAGCTGCATATCGTAGGATTCCATTTGCCTTAGTTTTCTCACTCTCGATTTCTTGATAACCCACAAGTCAATACAGCCCTTTGTTACGACCAGCAAGTCGAGTTTCAACCCGCCAAGTGCGTGACAGTTAATTAACTACAAAGCGTTAACGAAGCAAGCGAGTTCGAACCGCGTCGGTTTTTGGCCAATGGAATCGCACGGCAGTCCGAACCCACGACCCCGCCGTGCCCGACGCACGCGCGAAGAGGACGATGCCACCACGTCTGCGCMGAACACCAACGACGGTGCCCACGACGCCGGTACTCAAGGTCCTGAGGCAAGCGCGCCGACTCATCACCCGTCGGCCGCGCCGCAACAGTCGTCTGGTCCGCCATACCCGGCCCACCAAGTCCCTCCGTACCCCTTGGGTACACAAGCACCGCCAGGGCACCCAGGCAGCCAGTACCAGCACGCCGCACCGCCGCCGATGCCCGAGAACGCGTTCATGATGCAGTTCGCGCAGATGATGATGCAGAGCATGCAGCAGTCGAACCTCCGCACGGAGCAAATGATCGGCCAGCAAGCAGCCTTCGTGAATCAAGCGTTGGCGGCGAACGCCAGGTCGCAGCAGCGCTCACACCAGAAGAAGGGCAATCCACCATCGTTCGACGGAAAGGCAAGCGAGGATCCGGAGCATTTCATCTACAGCACGGAAAAGTATTACTCGACCGATTGCCGGGAGTCCATGGAAGCCAACACGTCCGATTTCGTAACCCTGATCTTCTCCAATCTGGGTCCCGTTGCTCAGTCTTTTGTGCACGAGGTCGAACGGTCTCTTGTGGGCACGGACGGCACGCCGCAGCCGCTCACGTGGGCGATCTTTAAGGCGCGTTTCCGCGCACGTTTCCGTGAAAAGGAATTTGAGTTCAAGCTCTTGACAAAGCTCTACCAGCTGCAGCCGACCGGTACGCAACAAGACTACATGATCCGTTTTCTGTACCTCTTGTCTCATCTTCCGCCGCTGCCGGAGTTTATTCAGCGCTGGCTGTATCAGCAAAATCTGAGACCTGAGACGAGCCCGTTCGTGTCACAAAACGTGTCACAAGTGATTGAGCTGGCCCAGAGGTTCGAGGACGCGCAGCGAAACGTGACGGGCCGCCAAGGACACGGGCAAAACAAGGGAAAGCCGAAGGCCGCGGTGGCCAACGGTGACAAGCCGTCTGAGAACGCTGCGACCAAGGGTTCCAGCGACAAGTGGTGTGCGTTCTGCTCTGTCAAGACGCATAACACTGCCGACTGCCGTAAGAAGAAGGCCGCTGAGGCTGTGCCACGGGCGGTAAGCGCGAGGCGCCACCAAAAAACGGTTAGGCTCGGTGGGGCGGCCGCCCATCGAGCCGGAAGACGAGGCGCGCGCTAGTAGTACGTGCGGCCCCGGCCAAGCTCGTCCCCCACGACGCGCGCTCCTCTATCATGACGATGAAGCGAGTGTGCGCCGTCGCAAGGACAACCTATACTGCTACCTGACCCACGCGGGAACGGTGGGCGACGCGAGCGTCAGCGCTTTTATCGACAATGGCGCGTCGTTCAACGCCGTCGACCCGCGCGTGGTCAAACGCCTCGGTCTCGACGTGACCGAGTGCGAAAAACCACTGGAGTTGACTGTTGGCAATAATCAGACAACGGTCGTACCCCGGCGAGTAACCCGCTTCGAAATCCACCTCGACGGGTTTCCGGCGTACATGACGGAAGCTTTCGTTATGAACGTCCCGGAATGAAAAAAAAAACTTCTATTAGGGATGCCATGGCTCGAGGCAGTCAATTCCGAAATAGACTGGAAAGCAAAGACGCTCCGCGCGCACCAATCGACGACGCCCACGCCGTTCCGACATTGTGTGCGCGAGGGCGCCGCTCGCAACATCGGCGGCGCGCGCAAGAAGAAAGCACGCGTCCAAACGCGTTCGGCGCAAGCGCGCGAGCACGAGGAGTTGATGTTGTTCTATAGCAAGCACGTACGCGCGACGTCTCTGGGCGAGACCAAGGTAATCACCAGCAAGCAGTTCCGGAAGATGCAATTTTCTGATGGGGAATTTTTGTTAGCCGTCAATGTGGCCTCTGAGAAGGCGGAACGACAGCTCGCGACCGATTGGGATACGATACGCGGTCACCCAGTAGAGCCTGTCGCGCTCAAGTACAAGAACTCGGTCTTCAGATCGGAATTGCCTTCGACGCCGCCGACCCGCACGCACGACGTCGAGGCCGAGATCGAGTTGAACGACGAGTCTCCCGTCGCCCGCAAGCAGTACCGCCTAAGCGAAGAAGAGAAGCAGGCCGTGCGCGACTGGACGGCAGAAATGCTGGCGGCTGGCATGATCCGGCCATCCAAATCGCCCTTCTCATCACCAACGTTATGTATACGGAAAGCGGTGGGTTGGAGAATTGTTCATGACTTTAGAGCAATCAACCGGATTCCAGCGACACCCATCCCTCGTAAGGAAGACATTTACGATGCGATGGCCAAGGGTCGCCTGTTCTCAGCCATGGATTTGCTCTGGGGATTTTCCCAAGTGCGCTTCCGTTCACGGCATTCTCGACCCCCGACGGCTTGTTCGAATATCTCGTAGCACCCATGGGCCTCGCGTCTAGCCCGTCGGCCTTTAATCGGCTCATGCAATCGGTCTTCGCTGACCAGCGCGACTTTTGTCGTGTGTACTTCGACGACCTGTTCGTCTTCACGTCCAGCGACGATATGGACAAGCACCTCGCGGCGCTGGACAAAGTCCTCGCCCGCTGCGAGGAGAAACAACTCTACGAGAAGCTCTCCAAGTGCACATTCTGCGCGACCGAGATCCCGTGCCTCGGCGATTTCATCGGTCGCGATGGTATCCGCATGGATCCGGACAAGACGAGGACAATCCGCGAGTGGCCTTTGCCGCGGACCAAGCGAGAACTGCAATCGTTCATCGGGGCCTGTGTGTATGTGCTCAAATACTGTGAAGAATTCGCCGAGCTCACGGCGCCGCTCACCGACGCAACGCGTGGAAAAACCAAGCATGAACAAGTCGCGTTGACAGAGGACCAGCGGCGTTGCTTCGAACAACTCAACTCTCGGCTGTCGTCCCCACCAGTACTCGCGCATCCCGATTCCTCACGTCCGTTCCATGTCAAAATGGATGCGAGCGACTATGCTGTTGGTGGTTATTTGTTTCAGTTGGATGACGAGGGAAAGGAATGCATCATCGCATACGGTGGCCGAAAACTCAACACTGCCGAGCGGATGTACCCGACGCGCGAGAACTCCTGGCCGCGCTGCACGCCATGCGCACGTGGAAGGCATACCTGATCGACAAGCCGTTCTTCGTTGACACAGATCACCGTACGCTTGAATCCATCCTCCAGCAATCTACGTGTTCTCAACGACTAGCACGTTGGTTGAACGAGCTCAGCTTTTTCCAGCCTCGATTCCGATGGATTCCCGGCGACACGAACATCGTAGCGGACGCCGTCTCGCGCAGCCCACAACTTGGCAGTGACGACAGGCACGTCTCGATTGGCTCGCTCCTCGAACAACTCCGAGAGCTACAGTCTCTGGTTTCGGTTGACGAGGCGTTCCAACAGTATATGCGCCAGCGGCCATCGATCCAAGAGCAGTGCAAGCGGCTTTACCCGTCGGACCCGATCCTCGGTCCGCTCGTACACCACTTGTCCCGCGACCTCGCCTTAGAGGCCACTCCAATCGATTTGAACCAGAAGATCCGGCGAACGTACATCACTTCTTTATCGAAGACGGCCTGCTGTACTTCCAACCCGATCCCGAAGAGCAGCCGCCTGTGTGTGCCGATGGACGTCGACTTGCGCAACGCAGTTCTATTTGAGCATCACGATACGCTCGCTCATGGTCACCCCGGCACTCATAAGACGATACTGGCGGTCCAGCGGAAGTTCTACTGGACCAACATGAAGCAGACAGTCTCCACGTACGTCCAATCGTGTGAGCTGTGCCAACGCGTGAAAGCCTCCCATCGCAAGCCGGCCGGTCTTTTGCACCCGTTAGAGATCCCGCATGCGCGGTGGAACCACATCTCCATGGATTTCATGCCTGACCTCCCGCCGACAACGCCCGGTCGGTACGATACTATACTAGTCATCCTCGATCGACTGACGAAGCGCGCGCACTTCCTGCCGACGCGGAAGAGCGCCACGGCGAAGGACACCGCGCGTCTCTTTGTGCGGGAGCACGTCCGGCTACACGGGTTCCCGTCGTCCATCGTCAGCGACCGATATTCGCGGTTCCTCTCTGCGCTCTGGAAGGCTGTTGCTGAGTCACAGCGCACGCAGATCCGCGCGAGCACCGCGTTCAAGCTGTCCACCGATGGACAGAGCAAACGCAGCCACGGTTTCATCAACGACTACCTGCGCGCGCTCATCTCTCCCACTCATACGAGCTCCTACCAATGGCCGAATTTGCTTACAACTCTCGGTCCCACTCGAGCATCGGCATGTCCCCATTTGCTGCCGACCTCGGCTACGAGCCACAAGCTTTTTCGGATCTTGCTCTCCCTGAAAAGGCCGAGCCTCCCACGCGACGCGCTTACGTTTGTTGAGCACCAGCACAACATTCTTCGACGCTGTCGTGACGCGCTGGAGACGACCAACGCCAGCATGAAACATCAGTACGATAAGAACCGACCAGACGAGCAGTACTCTGTCGGCGACGAGGACCTTTTAGACACCCTCAACCTCGATCTAGCCCACGTCGGCTCGAAGGGCCGTCGCAAGTTCGCAGCACGGTTCATCGGGCCGTACTAGATCCTTGCTGCAACGACACCGAACACTTATCGTATCTCACTCCCCCCGGGGGTTCGTCTGCATGACGAGTTTCACGTGTCGTACCTTCGCCGGTACCACGAGGACACCAAACCGAACCGTCTCAACGACGTGCCTCGTCTCATCACACGAGTCGGCACCGAGGGACAGCAGGTCCGCGCGATCGTAGGCCGACGCGACCACCACGGTGAGCTCCAGTACAAGGTTCGATGGTACGGCCGCGACGAGCGTGACACGTGGGAACCGGCGGCCAACTTGCGCCAAGCCCAGGGCCTCATCGACGAGTTCCTGGCAGCGCCAGCAGCAGAAGCAACTAGACGCCCGCGGTCCGCCCCAGCAACCGCTGCCACCGAGCCACGCGAGCCATCGCCCGCGCCAACGCGCCGCAGCCCGCGTCTCTCACCGCCCGCGATCACCACCGACGAGCCGCCTCGTCGTTCGACCCGCAAGCGTCTCTCGAAGGAGGGACTGTCATGATCCTGACCAGATCCTGCGCGTCACTACCAGACGATTGCCAGGAACAGCGACTCGTGGGCGAGCAACGTCAACCCGAGCCGCTCCTAACTACAACTGCGACGGCAACTTCAAATCAGCCAACGTCACGAGTCCCCATGGACGATCACCCCAAGAGACTCGAGCCGCTCCGCACGGCAGCTGCATATCGTAGGATTCCATTTGCCTTAGTTTTCTCACTCTCGATTTCCTTCGATAACCCACAAGTCAATACCCGCCTGTTACGACCAGCAAGTCGAGTTTCAACCCGCCAAGTGCGTGACATGTGCATGTACTCATGCAAGCTTTTCCTCGAATAGCGGCCAAGTTCTATGTTCGCTCTGGAAAGCAGGAGCTATCACGTCTTCATTATTGCTGTCTTCATCGTCATCGTCGTCTTCTTCCTCAATTTCATCGCCATTGGCGGCCATCTCGTCAGCACCACTCCCTTCTTCAGTGCTTGGACGACCTGGGATGAAAGATCATCGACGCCTTCTTCTGGACCATCGCCTTCAGCTTCATGAGTCTGAGAGACCGATCGCTTCTTTGGACGTCGAAGGGGTTCCTGCTCGACTACAGCCTTTTCTCCGCGTCATCACTCGCGACGGTAGCCTCACTTGCGTCTCTAGCGCCGCCGTGACGGCCCCCAAGAACTGAGCGCTCCTCGCGGGCGAGTGCTAAGGCACAGGACCTCTCCGACCGCATGCGGGCTTCCATGACATGCGCTGGGCATGCTGCTTCTTCGGAGCGGGCTTCTTCCTCCCTTAGAGCCTCATCAGCCGTCCGCTGCTTGATCTTAGACGTGTTGTGCGTGCGCGCCATGAGGTTGGCTTCTCGGGGGGGGCTGAATTGGTGACTGAGCGCAAAAAAGAAAAAAACGGTAAGGAAATAGTAACTTCGGACCTGGGTGATACCTGGATGGCATACTGTAAGGGCTCGTTTGGGTGCGGCGATATACGGTCATATCGGGCAATATTCGTCCTTTTTCTGCACACGGGTGATGAATGAACTTTTGGGCCCGTGTTTGGGTGTCCAAAAACTGTTATTTTCAGTGATGAAACATCACCCGATCGGCCATAAAAAAGTTTCACCTCCAGAGGTGAAATTCTGGCCCATCAGGGGTAGGTGAGACGATTTTGGCGCGGAAAACTCGAACGGAAATCTTCGTGCGGCAACTTCACAAAAGAACGAGGAGAGAGAAGAGGAAAGCGTTCGCCGCGCGGGCGATCATGACGCAGCGCGCGCAGTGGACGGACACTATGCTCGAGTACGTCGCGCAACTACTCGTCGACCAGC
>KV737112.1:2456-16217 GCA_000500225.2 Phytophthora pinifolia | reverse complement strand
AGTACCGGCGCATCGTCAGCTTACAGTTCAACTGCAGTACGGACCCATGCCACTTGACAGCACATCCGGCGTCCAAACGAAGAAAGCACTCCTACGCAGGAAGCATCAGGCATCGCGCAGAACGAGCTGGCTTCCGAGATGACTTCGTACATGAGCACGTAGACGTTGTAGATAGGTTGGCAGCTGCACTTGTCTGTAAGAACGCACAAATATTTGAACTGATACTGCGTTGGGGGAGAATTGAGTCTATTTGCTCGTGCAAGGATTTATTCCAGTATTTTTAAAGACGCAATCCTTCAATTACATTCATAAGCCTTTCCGATCAGTTCCCATCCATCCGATTCACTTCAACTTGCGTAAAGTTGCGATTTTCACCTCCGAAGTTGCTGAATCTAAAGCATAAGTTGCTACTCAAGCTCAAATCTCCCCATGAGTGGTGAGCTGTGCATGGAACGCGGCCCTTCCCCCCATTCTTCCTCCTAAAGTTCGTCTTTCTCCATGGCAGGCAACCACGAGGTGATCGAGCTGCTCAGCAGCAGCGACGAGTCCTCCAGCAGCGACGAGTCCTCCAGCAGCGACTCGGAGCCTCGTCGCGCCCAGCAGAGTCCTAGTACTGACGGGGAGGAGAAGCAGCAAACTAATCCCCCAAAGCGTCGCCTGGTTGTCTCGCACGTCGTACACGTCTCCAACACCCGTCGGAGGAAGCGTGTGGCCTCCAGTGAGAGCGAGAGCAGCCACGCGAGCGACAGTAGCGAGGAGGAGCGGCGCCTCTTAAAGCAACTTAAGAAACGCAGGGTCACCGCACCAGCGCCGAAAAGTATCCGAGTTGCTGCAACATCCACGTATGCTGCGAAAACGACTCGTACACGCTCTGACCGTTGCGTGGACGGCGAGATGCGCCAGATCACCGAAGGAATGAATTTCAGTGAGCTCCAGGCGCAGGAGCGGATGATGGCGCGATTTCAGAGCCAGAACCGGCGAAAAGGCTCGGCAAGGCAGCCTACGGAGGCCACCCCAGTGAAAAAAGCTCTGGTGACTCGTGCTTCTAATGATTCAGCTAGCAGCGCGTCGACGGACGCGAGGCATTTGGCGAAAAAGACGGGTTCTAGTGAGTCGCAGGCCCAAGACCGAGCGATGGCGCAGTTTCACATGCAGAAAGCGAGAAAGTCAGCGCCGGCGGCCCCGACGCGGAGATACGAGAGCGAGAGTGAAGAGGACGATGAAAGCGACGAGTGGGAGGAATTCACGCGGAAGTCAGCGATCAGAGAGGCTGCACGGAAGAGCGTTGGCGTAGTGAAGAAACACTCCGCTGATACGCGTGGCCAAGACCGCAAGTCTCCGCTTACTCGTACGATCTCTAGCAGTCGGAGACCAGTTGAGAAGCAGCAAGTGGCCCGAAAAGGTGAGTTGTTTTCCAAGCGGCCAAAGGCGCACAAGACAGCGACACGGAGTGTGAAGTCCAGTCAAAGGAAGCGGCGAGTCGTGCTTGGCAAGTCTCGTAGCTCGAGTGAAGAGGAGAGTAAAGTAGAGAGCGAAGAAGAGGACGAAGAGGAGAGCGAAGGAGAGAGCCAAGAGGAGGTCGGGAGACGCCGGAAGCAGGCGCCAAAGCCGAGCAAACCCAAGCAGCGGGCCGCACCAAGGAAATCACGAAGTAGCTCGAGGGAGCGGGAGTTTGAGCTCCAAGACGGAAGTGAGCTGGAAAGCGACGACGAAGTTGTGATTGTCGACCCGCCAGAGCCAAAACGTCAAGAAAACCCGAATGCTCCTAAGCAACCACAAGTTTCTGCAAGGTCGAGCAAGCGCCAGTCTGACAGTCCGCCACCTGACGGTCAGGCTCCAGAAGGTGCGGCGCAAGCCCCCCTGTGGGCTGCACCGCATGGGAGGAGCGAGAATATCGCGGAGAAAATGTCGATAGAGGAGCTCCAAGCCCAGGAAAAAGCGCTGCAATTTTTTCACGCCCAGAAACGACGTAACAACACGGGCTCATCGTCGACAGGGCGCAAGGGAGCGCTCGTTACGAATGGAGGAAGTGGAGCGGATGCAGCAAACGGTACACACGGTACAAGTGGCAGCAAGTCGAGTGGTTCAGGTCGGCGTGCTCGCATGGGGATCAACCAGAAGGCGACGCCAGATACTTCCGCGTCGTTGTCATTTGTCGCCCCGCCGTCTCGAAGTGGGATATCGACAGTAAACACCCAATCCGTGTCACGAGCTGGGTCTACTGCTACAGAGGAGAAAGCGGCGAACCCAGTAGTACATTCGACGGCCTGGAGACGGCTTGTGTTCGAAGAAGCACCGCCGAATATCCTTCACGCTGTATCAGCGATTCCGTATTCATCAGGTATGTACCAGCGCTCTTTTTCCCAAGGGGGTTGCGTGGTATCATCGCTTACCGTGGTCGTTTGCTTTCTTAGGATTCGACAAGCCTCTCTGGGAGTATGATCCAGCTGGGAAACTCAAGAGGAAATGCAGATTCGTTGCGTCGCTGGGGCAAGGCGTTGCCCTTACCGAGGACAACTTCGAGAACCAGGTGAGTCAAGCAAGCTATCCGTATGATTAGAGCAAGTATTGACCAGTTGCTGTGCTGTGGTTGCAGTCACCGGTGCAAAAAGACGTTGACCGTCAAGTGTCGGAGCTGATGGAGAAGGAATTGCCGTCCATTAAAGAGTGCCATGCGAACCGAGTGGCTTGCATCCTGAAGGAAACGCGGACGCAGTTGAAGGAGTATCTTCTGGCTCACCAAGTTCTTCGTGGGGAACGGTACAGACGCCTTCAGTGGTCCGAGATTGCGAGTGAGTCGTTTCGTGCTTTGTTTCTTAGATGCAGTGGTGCCTTTGGAGGTGAAGGACTGACTCGTGCTGATGTCCTGGGGGCCAGGTCACCAGTCCTGGCTGGATATCTCCCCTATCGAGCGCGTTACGGCGAAGCGCATGGCGCGAAACCCTACGCGTACAGTTCAGCCATACAATTCTTTGGTCGGAGACGTGCGGTACGTTGTGTATCGGGATGAAGCGGCTTTCGCGTCGTGGCTGTGTCCAGAAACGGTGACCCACCTGTCGAACGGCATCACTGCGATTCGCCGGTCTTTCACTATGATTGGGGTTCGCAAGAATGCGTTCGTCGAGGACGACCCGATTCTGCGCTACGTGCCTTACTTGGGCGACGGCGAGCGGATGGTCATCGACAACGATCTGTACAAGGAAACGACCATGAGCAAGGAGCGCCGGATCGCGGTCTTCGGGGAGGGAGACGAGTTGAAAGTGCTCAATCCGGGCGCGCGAGATGACGAGATGAGGGAGTACCTGCTGCGAGTGATCGTGGGCGAGTGCGGCGGCTCCGAGCAAGTCTTTCTTGCCCTTCAACATGTTGCAGGCTTCGACCGCCCACGCGTTGATTACTGCGAAATGAGGGAGTTGAACGCCGCGGAAAGGCGGACAGCAAGGCGGATGGCTCAAATGAAAAAGGTGATGGTGGAATCGCCGAAAGTATCGAAAGTGCTGCAGGAGCTGGCGCAGTCGTCCTGGTTCCTCCGTGGAACGTCGGAGCCTCGGTCGTTAGTGCAGAGACTACAGTCGCCCGTGTCCGTGTTCGAATCGAGTTACGCGGAATGCCCCGAGGCGCTTGGCATTCGCGATCGCGATACATACGAAGGGCTGATCGAGTGGCATCGCGACCTGTTCTGTCGGCGATGCTACACCTACGATTGCTCGGAGCACGGGATTCAGAACCCGCCGCGATGCTATCGAGCGGACCCGATCTATCCAATGGTGACTGCGCCGGGCATTGTGCTTGCGAGGCAAGAAGCGCCAGTACAAGACAGCGCGGAGAACTCTCCCGCGTCCCCGACGGAAGTTATCGAGTTGATGAGCAGTTCGTCGTCAGGAGACGAGAACCAGGAAAGCAAGGACGAACCAGGTTCCGACTCGCTGGAGCAGCCGAGTGCGCACCCAGTGGCAGCGTATCGCCGCTCAAGACGAGCGCAAACCCGGATCAGCTCGTTGGCCAGCAAAAGCCTGGAAACTCAAGAGAAGATGCTGGAAACCGAGCGGCTGGCGCAGTTGCAGAAGCAGAGAAAGCACCGCAACACGTTTGCGCGCGCGGCCGACAAGTCGGAGTACCTGGACAACACGTACGTTCCTGCTGTCACCGCGACACTCAAGAAGCTACTGTCCAAGTCGCAGCCGTGCAGTGCCTCGTGCTGGCTGTCCACTCGCGATCTGGAGGCCAGCAAAGACGTGGCGCCTCTTAGCCGCGTTGACTCGGTGCTCGTGCGAAAACTGGCGTCGACTATCGGGCCAAACGCGTGCGTCGTTTCCTCCATGATCAAGAGTCCCAGGTGCACGTGTGCGCAGATCGCCAAGTTCTTGGTCGTCGAGGAGAAACGGAGAGACAGCGGCGACGACTTGATGCGGGAGAACGGGTCCTCGACGCCGGCGGAGACGCGACGAAAGGGGCGACGCCACGGCGGACGAATGGCCTCGAACAGGTCGCTGGCTCAGCGGGTCGGCTCGCGGGCGAGAAGCTACGATCGCGAGAAGAAACTGAGCTACAAACCCTGCAACCACGACGACGTGTGCGATGAGAAATGCGACTGTACGTCGCGTGGCCACTCGTGCAACAAGGCGTGCTCGTGCCCGCGCGATTGCCCCAACCGCTTCCAGGGCTGCAAGTGCTCGACTGGGAATTGCCACACCTTGGCGTGTCCTTGCTGGAGCGCTGGACGCGAGTGCGAGCCAGACTACTGCTTCAGCTGTGGCGCCAGCGACGCGGCCGTGATGGCGTTCCACGCTGAATTCAAGTGTCGAAGCAGCTACGACATCAACATCTGCCTCAATGTGAACATGCTGCGCGGGAGCATCCAGAAGAAAGTTGGCGTCGCTTTCTCCGCGACGCACGGGTGGGGCGCGTACGCACTGGAGCCGATCCGCAAGGGCGAGTTCGTGCTGGAATACACTGGCGAGTTGATCACGGACGAAGAGGCCGAGCGGCGAGGAGCGATCTACGACCGCCAGTCTTTGAGCTACCTCTTTGGCGTCAACAGCGAGTACGTCGTTGATGCCGCGAGGAAAGGCAACAAGGCGAAGTTTGCCAACCATCGCGAGAAAGACGCCGCCAATCTGGACGTGAGGATCATCGCTTCCAACGGAGAACACCGCATTGGGCTCTTCGCCCGAGAGGCGATTGAAGTGGGCGCGGAACTCTTTTTCGACTACGGCTACACTCATGAGACTGCCCCAAAGTGGAGCCAACACGGACAAAAGCAGTCCGAGCAGAAGCGATATGACATTGTCGACGACGAGAACGAATGGGAGTACGTGGCTGTGCAGTGCGGACTATTGGGAAATGGGGTATGATTTTGTTCACTAACGTTCTATCAACATCTTGCAGGCAATGGGAGTAACCGGGTGATTCTATGGTTGTACTCAGCGATTGTGTGTGTGCTTCGTAATGTTGATTTCGTGTTGTTCTTTTAACCCACTTCAAACCATGGCGACCTTGGATGGTGAAATGCTGGGGAGAATTTGTGCTCCGGATACGTGGCCCGCAGCCTAAAGTTTGGTCTTGGTTAAATATTTCAGCACGTTTTTTTCATTTACTTCGTAGTGGTAGTTTTTGATCCTATATGGCTATAAATACTTCAAGTAGCTTTTTAATCGAAAAGTTTTGAGTACACCTTTGCCCGACCAAGATGGTGCTAGTCCACTCCAATTGGCTATAAACACTGTGATTGTTGTGACACAAAGTGGTCCACACCACAGCTAGTGAACGGAGTAGTATTACCGTTTAGGATCTCTGAATAGTAATAGTAGTTCAAATCGTAATAGTAATAATTACTCTTCGAGGGAAATGGGACTGTTCCTCGTTCAATGGTTTACTTGTGAACAGGCAGATACAAAATGTAAATGGTATTACAAAGTGGTGCTTAATTATGAGGACTGCTGTACGAATAATGAGCTCCGTTCGCGTCGTTTCGCGGGCATAAGTCGAAGGAAGTGTACGAGAAGATGCCCAAGGACTCACTGGAAAGCATCCGCTCGCCGAGGTCTCATCGTGGATCGCGTGGAAGCAGTGTCCACATGTCGGAGCCATCGGCCCGAAACTGGTACCTGCATCGACTGTACCTGCGCTCCGAGTTCAAGGAGTGTCTGTGTGTGATCGAGGGTATTCTGAGAGAGCACCAAGGACTGAGCGAGTATCCGCTGTACGTGAAGGCACTGATACTGCGTCAGTCCGGGAGGATCCAGGAGAGTCTGCAGCTCTTTCAGGCGGCAGCATGTCTGAATCCGGAGAACAAGGAGAACCTCAAGCAGGTGGGGCGCTCGCTGTATCTTCTGGGCAAGCACACGGCCGCCATTGAAGTGTACGAGGAGATCTTGACCATGGGGCGCGTGGATGACTGGGAGATCTACCACAGCATCGGCCTTTGCCACATGTACCTCAAGGACTATGACCGCGCCGCGCAGAACTTCCAGCGAGCCAACACCATCAACCGCCACGACGCCACCTTCTTGCAACTCGGCAAGGTGCACACGCTACACGAGGACTTCAAGGCAGCGATCAATGTGTATCTCGAAGCTCTGGAGTTCTCGCCTGAGAACCCAGAGATTCTAACGACCCTCGGCCTGCTGTACCTGCGTGTGGGCGAGAACTTCCGCGCTTTCGACTACTTGGGCAACTCGCTAACCCATGACCCTCGAAACCCAAAGACCATCCTCGCGGCAGGCTCCATCATCCAGGACCACGGAGATATGGACGTCGCGCTCGTCAAGTATCGAGTAGCTGCGGCTCAAACGCCGAACTCGGCGCAGCTCTGGAACAACATAGGCATGTGCTTCTTCGGCAAGCAGCGCTACGTGGCGTCTGTGGCGTGTCTCAAGCGCGCGCTCTACCTGGACCCGTTCGAGTGGATCACGTCGTACAACTTGGGACTCGTGCACCTCAACACAGGCCAGTACGCGTCGGCCTTCCACTTTTTCAGTGCCGCCATCAACCTCAAGCCAGACTTCCCGAGCTCGTACATGTACTTGGCCATCACGCTGAGTCGCTTGGACGACTTTGAGAACGCCTGCAGCGCATTCGACAAGGCCGTCGAGATGGAACGGTACGACCACGAGGCTATTGAAGTCTCCGATAGTATAGCTGCCTCGTTACTGATGCTGCCTTTGTGCTGCCATGATAAACTTATTAGGGATCACATGTTCCACCTCAACTACGCTATCACGCTCTACAACAACGACGAGATGGAGCGCGCCAAGGTGCAGTTCGACCGCTTCGAGGAGATCTTCGAGGCACTCGACGAAGAGGCTCGCTCCGCCGACCCAGAAGTGCAGGAGCAGCGCCAAGCGCTCCTCAGTGCGCTGGTGGACTGATCTGTCCTCCTAGGATACCATGTGGACGACATCAACGCGACACGTTTCCATTAATAGCCAATCAAATAAATTCTTGAAGCTGATTGGCGGAGACTCCTCAGTTTTGAACCGTCGAGCAGCAAAGGATTATGGGCGGCGACGGTGTGTTGGATGACGCCTCCGCTGCGCTTCAGGGCAATATTGACGGCTCATTGTGTGCGATTATGTCTAAGGATGCCAGTGTGAAAGTCTCGAGGACAACCACGTCGTGCGTCAGCAGCGCTGGCGGGAGTTGTGCGCCAGGTTCTACTACGACCAGGACGAGGCTGCCAAGCGCGTGCTGGACTTCTTTGAGGGCTGCAAAGTGGACGAAATCAGGTGCGTTGCGTCAGTTTTTCTTGAAAGTTTCAAAGTTTATGGAGGACCTTCTTGTCTACGTGTTTTACGGTGGTGCCGTTGCAGCATCTCGACTGTGGAAGAGGCTGGAGTTGATGAGCAGTTCAATGAGCTCGTGACGCTGCTGGGACTGCAGAAGTGCATGGCTCCTGGCCACGGAGACAAGTTTAATGAAAAGTGGGTGGTGGTTTGGGGCTGCTAGATTGAGAAGAAACTGACGGGTTGGCGTTCTGGGGTAGTATTCAGATGCTGGAAGTGGTGAAGAATGAAGTGCGCGCGGGGTATCATGACCAAATTTCGAATCAAAGGGTGGGTGGGATTTGAGGTATTAGAGTACAAGAGCGAGTTGCTGATGCAATCACTGCAGCATGCAGAGTTTGACGCCAGCGCGAAGGAGAGCCAGGGAACGAATTTCGAGGTGTGGATGGACGACAAGGGGCGAGAGCAGCTATCCGTGCGAGTACAGCACGATTACCTGCGAACAGTGGAGAATCACACCAAGATGATGGAACGGATGGAGATGTTCTTCGAAAAGCACCTGCCCAATGTGGGCTGTCATCCTTTCCTGGCCGGGCTGCAGGCTGCTCTGCAGTGGAACCTGGAGAGCTCTACCGTTGTCGCGTGGAGACGTAAGCGCTTCTTTTTCTAGCTGTCCGGTGCATCTGGTAAACAGTACTGACTGTTGTTGTGCACGCTGCAGTCTCGGACTCGGTCTTCGTTGAAAGCGGCGGAACCGAATTCACGCACAACGCGCTTGCGCTCCTCGTGCTCGCGCTGAACTTCAGCCACTGCGAAAGCACCGACAGCAGCACCGCACGCGTGAAGTCTCGCGACTGGTATCTGGACCCATACATGTCGGACCACGACATCCGCCAGCTCATGCGGCTGTTCCCCGCCGCCAAGCGCCTCGAGGGGCGACCGACAGGCACCAAGTTCCTCACCAAGATGGACCGCGCCAATGTCTACGGACAGCTAGATGAAAACCCACAGTTCTTTGATCGGTGGTGCGTCGTGCTCTAGACTGCTTACAGCAACAACAAGGCCTGAAATCCAAGCTGAAGTTCGAGAAAGGATATCTGTTCATTGCTAGTTTGATCACAACAGGATCAAGAACACGTCTAACAAGATGATATCGCTTCACGACCAGCATCAGATCTACAGCCAGCGAGCGCCAGCGGCGACACCTGCAGTGCGCACGTCGCGATCTCTTCCATTCCGGCCTTCACCTCCGGCGCCAACGTGTCCATGATCTCGAATGGCCTTGAGGTTCTCCTCCAGTTGCGACAGACGGCTGGCACACGAGCACCGTCGACTCGACATGCACGGATAGCTTCGCCAGCGAGCAGCCCAGCTTCTTGGCGATGGCCATCAGCTTGCCCGCCTTGGCCACGCGGTCCTCGAACGTGTCGCTGAAGGTGTTCTTGAAGAAGGCGTGAGCGAAGCGCGTGCCGGATTCCCGTTGGCTGTAGATCTGATGCTGACCAGCATCAGTGTGGACGTAGCCATCTTGTTAGACGTGTTCTTGATCCCGTCGTACGCGCATAAGAGCAATGAATGAACACCTTTGCTCGATCTTACATTACTTCATTAGAATATACCATCCAACCTTTTCTTTACACGCCCCGATCGCTCATCGTTTCGTCTTGAACTGCTCTGTCCTCCTTTTCCATCGCCATTTGATCGCCGTCATTGCCTGTTCTGCTCTCCGTTCTCTCTGCTCCAACCCCCTTGTCTACTGATATCTCAATGAACGAGGAGCGCTTCCACCACGTTTTCTCCAGTCTCCATTGGATCCCTCGGCTCTTGAACTTCTTCTGGTCGTTCAGCCGCCTCAGCTGTAGCTGTAGTCGAACCTCTGCTTCCTGCACTTGCGTCGCTGCGCAGTACAGCGACAGCCCCAAAGTGCACACGCAGCAGCCGTAGCCGAAGCCTTTGCAGGGCAGACACGGCCAGTGGTCCATCAGTGCGTCGTTGATGGTGTTCATGGCCTTGGAGAAATCCTCGGGCGTCAGCAGCGCCGCCAAGAGCTCGTTGTCCGGAAACTCGTCGTCGTAGCTGGACGCCAACCCGGTCACAAACACCTCGCCCGTAGGCTTGAGCACCGCCAGGCATTCGCGGTCAGAAGTACTCGACATGTTCCACCGAAGAAATGCCTCAACCAGGGAGTATAGTATATTTTATATTTTTGCGGGTAGGTATAGTATATTTTTACTGTACCTTTGAGGCATTTGTAATATAGGTATAGTACTATTATAGTACTATTATACCATAATATTATTTCAATGATAGTATTAGTATTAGCTATTACAAACTTGAAGTGTAGCTCAATAGTAATAGCTCAAAATATTAACAATTGTTGAGCTCTGATATTACTAGAAGGACTACTATTTCGAGGCATCAAGGCCGCAATTCATCGACCAACTTTTTAGGAAGGGTGGGCTTCTTCGTCATGTTCATACGGGCTTGTTCGTCATGTTTATACGGACTTCTTCGTCATGGGCCCCCTGAACGAGCTCAGAAACAGCCTTTTCTGCGTCACAACCGCCAAGAACTCGAGCGCATGAGGACCCACGGATTTCCCTGTCCAAATCGATGTCGCTAAAAAGTGGAGTTTGGGCGTTGTCCGAGATTGACTTGCGTCCACTATCGATTGGGTAATCGAGACTCCACTGGAGTTGTTGCAGTAGCTCTTCGCTTAGAGGAAGCTTAATTAAGATCTACGACCTTCGTTCTTACACCAAGAACAGGGGTGAGTCAAGGGTATTGCCTACCCTTCTCCTAGAGACTATATAGACCTTAAGAAAGGTTCTAAGCTCTACTTTGTGATTTCCAAACTGAATCTATTCATCTTATGGGCGGTAGAGCCGACCCCTGGTGCAAGCATCTTTGCCTTACCATCTACCTTATTAAGACCCAATCAAATGCATATCAGTGGATCTGCGGCCACGTACTGACTACTAGTTATGAGCTGAGTACTGAGTACTGCTTTGGGTTATAGTGTGGAGACACCAATCTAATGTGTCTCACTTAACCCCGTTGCCACCGAGATCATGATCACACATGGTCACGACGTACCGTTGATCACCTTTTTTCGGACGTTGTTCCGGAAAAGTCCTTGCTCCTGGAGCTTGTCCCCAGACATCATCGCTCAGAGAGCTTGTCCCACGGATTACCCCATGTCGTCAAGACACAAAAAACTGGTCATTCGACCGAAATCCGTCAGCGGTATCCGCTTCTCGACCGAGCGCTCGCTCTGCGTCTGCACGAAGTACGCTGCGTCTCCCACCATGCCGAATTCCGACGCCAAGTCCGTGATGGAGGAGAAACCACGTGCCCAGCACAAACTGACGAAGTCAACGTCTCCGTCGGTCCGTGACCGTCGTCCGCCGCGGCGCGTGACTTCCTCTTCGAGGATATCGAGCAAGTTGTTCTGGTCCCCCCATCTCCCACACCTATGGCGCGAAGCGCTCGGTGCCTGTCGAGATGCCCATGTACTCGTGGAGTCTCGATCGATCCGATCAAAAGCGTTCACAACGTCCGGGCAATACTGCCGAAGTGGCACCTCAAAGTCCCACGAGTTATTTGACTGAGGATACCCTCGCCACTTCACATGATATTGGTTACGACCCTGTCGTCGGTGACGCGCCAAAAGGCGCTCCACATGATAGTGGATATCGCCATTCTCGTCGAGAAGCCCCGGCGGGGGTAGGGCTTTGAGCCTGCTTTGGCGGATGCTCATTGAGCTCTTCGAGACGACGTCGCTCGAGATCGTCGCTTCTTTGACGAGAACTCATGAATCGTGCACCGTTGTGCATACGATATTGGTCGTCTAGAGCAGGAGCTCCGATGGCTGCCTCAGCCCAGTGATCTCCACGACTGTTGACTCGACTCGAGGCCGCAGAGCGGGCGACGGCGCTTCAGGGGTACTCTCGCTTCGGAGGTTGTGGCACTCCGTGCTCAGAATGAGCTCCTGGCTCGAATGCTGGGTGGGCACTTGCCCGTGGGCCCCGCTCCGGTGCCAACGCCTCAGCGTCCACCTGCGCCGGATCCCGGTACGGCTTGGGCAAGCCCACGTAAAACACCGGGTGGGTGCGCATCCTTCGAGGAAGGTTCAGCATGTTCGATAACCCTCTCTTGGCCATGACCTTAAAACGGTCCTACAAACCTAGGTCTCAGCTTCGTCTTGAAGACTGCAGACACTGTATGTGTAGGTAGGTTTTTCGCATTCAATAAAACCAGGTCTCTGGTCTCAGTCAGCCGCAGCGGCGGCATCCCCACCAGGCCCAACGCCGAGGGCCATCTCTACAGCATAGAGACGCTTCTCAAAGAAGCGAAGCTCCCCACGGATCCACTCCAGGTCCGGTGACGGTGCCAAAGGCACGGGAGCTAACCCCACGTGGCTCGCGAGAGCGGGCGGGAGCGGCCACCACCGGCGCTGCTCGACCGCGGTGGGAATCTCCACTATCATGTGGAGCGGGTGCTCCGCACCAACGGAAGTGTCAACTTCTGGTGAAGTGGCGCGGGTATCCAACCCCACAGGCCATTTGGGAGCCGATTGAACGGCTCCGGGTTGATTGCCCGAAGGCGGTCGCGATCTGGCAACAGAAGCGGCAGCCTCGTAAGTGACACGCTGCTTCTTAGCAGCGGCACGGGGCACGCACAGCAGATTGTGTGGCGTGCACAGTCTCAATGCCGGGCTCGGAGCCTGTGAGCGCAAGTACGAATTACGTATTGCGCTAGGAACTGCCTCCAGTTGGCGGGCCAATCCCCGTCAACAGAAAGGTCTTCAAAAAGGAGAAGACCTGATGGCCTTCCTCTAAGTGGGGGAGGGTGTAACATGAAGCAATGAACATCGTCTGGCGCTCCTTCGCATTCACGATTCAGCCTCCTCATCATCACTCACATTGTCGTCGCGCAGGATCTCGCGGCGAGTCTTCTTGCGGACACCAACGCTCTTAGGAGCGCGCCGCAGTGCGACTCGCTTGCCTAGGTGCGCTGGGATCTCGGCGCCGCACGCGGAGTCCTTGTGCCACACTTGGAAGCGCCACCTCTGCGCGCCTTGCCACACAGGTAGAACTTGGCGTCGCCGTTGGAGCAGTCCGGGCAGTAGTACGTCGTCTGGAACGACTTCTTGAGCTCGCCTCGATACGGCGAGCACACCTTGCACGACCGCTGGTGTCGTTTCTGGATGCCGCCCTTCACAGGTCGAACTGCACGAGGCTGTGCCAGGGCGCCGTCGCTTGCTTGCTGCTGGCAACGGAGTGGGAGCTGCCAGGAAGTCTTCGTCCTTGTGCTGTATCTGATCAATGGATAAGGTGCCACCTAGTGTCTCGATAAAGGCAGCATCCATGTGCGGCGGCACCTCGTCGTCAGATGGCTCGTCCTCGTCTGACTGAGGACGAATGGGCTTCACGTCGTCGTCATCCGAGAACTGGCTGTAATTAGAGCCAGAGCTCAGACTCTCGTACTCGTCTCGATGCTCCCCAGGCTTCATCAACTTCACGTCGGCCAAATCGCGCGGCACGCGCGGTTCGCGATCGTCGTCACACTCGCGATCGTCCTTCGACTTCTCCACCGATTCATCGCCAGACTCTGGGCCAGCTCTGCCTCCGAGAGGAGCCGCTGAACATCTGTCTGCTCTGCGGAATCCATCCCCAGCAGGTGTTGGCCGAGAGCGCCACACTGCAGTCGATTTGTGACGCCTGCACCATCTCGCTGCCACCGTTGGCGTCCCCAGCACTACTTGCCTCGTCATTTCTCTCTCCATCAGACTCTGCACCCGCAGCAACGTCATCTCCACATCCTTCGGCACTAGCATCGGTGTGACGGGGCACACATCACGTTGCGCAGAGGAAGTGCTGGAAGTGTGCAATACTTCCGGTGAACTGCTGTTCACTAGTCCCTGGTCTCAGAGGACTGTTAACCAACTCGATGGTAAGATAAAGACTGAATATATTTATAGGAGGGCTTAGTTTGGCCTGCAATATAGACTAAAGGTCTCCTATAATGAAACCTA
>KV737092.1:24324-36168 GCA_000500225.2 Phytophthora pinifolia | reverse complement strand
GTACCTACTTTTGTCTCTCTGTCTACCTACTTATGTAAATGTTATCTAGTTATGTAACCGTAACCAGCCCGTTACACCCAGGCTCCGTATCGCGTACAGCACGTGAACACAGGATCCAAAAGCGTGGAAGTACCCGCAACCGCACCACTTGCGATCGATATCAACGATCCAACCGCCCCACGGCTGACATTCCACCTCCATCCGGGCGTAGTTAGAGCTCATCTGATCTGACACGGCGATAGCTTCTTCCGAGCGTCTTTTTGGAGCGACACTAACACGATCAACCAGCTGAGACTACACCTGAACCGTCCGCGAGACTCCTGCACCATGATTTTCAGGTTGCTGGGCGTTCCACAAGCTTAAATAGCCTGTGCGTTCCATCGCCAAGGCTCTACGCGCGAGGGTTGCCGGTGGAACGATGTCGAAGCGAAACGGGCGCCCGTTAGATGACTGATCCTCGCAGCAATTGCTCAGCTCGCGCAGCAGCGCTCCCATTTTCAATCGGCGGCGAAGCGTGTAGTCGCGTTTGAGCAGCGCGTTGAAGGTTTCCACTGGGTTGTTAGTCGAGGCGAAGCCAATCGGCGTAGCGTAGATCTGCCACGTACTGAACCGCCCGACGAGCCACTGCGTACACATATACTGCGTGAAGTTCCACAGGAACGGTTGACTTCGCCATTTGTGTACAATGTTGTCCCGCATCTCAGCAAACTGCGTCTCGCTCCATGCAAAGTGCTAGTCGTACATGTCCTTCACTATGGTGCTTGCCACAACCGAGGGAAATCCTTTGATCGCGCTGTAGACCTTCTCCATTACATGGAAGAAGCACATCAGCGTTTGGAGTTTCCAGCACCTCCAAAACCCGTATTCAGCGCGTTTAACTGGGCCTGGTCCGCGTCTGCCATGCTGTACTTGACCACCAGTTCGCGCGATGTGATCCAGAAGTGCAGCCTTCGGAGCGCCATCAGCGCTCGCTGAATGACGTCCTGAGTCTCCTGCGAGACAATAAAGAGGGCCACAAGATGGAAACCGCGCAAACGGTCTGATATCCCAACCACCAGAACCGGGTACTCGCGGAAGTTCACCTTATACGTGGCATCCACGTGGAGGATGAAGCTCTCGGGCGGAACCACGAGCCGCTGAATGAGGGCTTTGGTTGACAGGCCACTTATGAATAGCCGCTCGTCAGACCCGTTGCCCACGATAGGCTTGCCTTCGCAATCCAAATCCCAGCCAAACGAGAACGTCTGCGTCATTGGCTCCTCTCCGCTGAAAGCAATCGCGTGGATCCAATCCATCAGGTCGTCCACGCGGTCATTGTTTAGAAGATACGTCCGCGAGTAGTGGTTAACAGAGTTCTGGACGGTAGAGAACGCTGAAAGCTCCTCAAGGGCGGTCTCGAACTTGCGGGACATTGCATGGCGAATGCGCATGGCGCGACAAAACTCCTTCTGCATGACCGTCAGCTTCTTCTTCTTTGGTGAAGAGGCCCCTGAGGCGTGCTCGCCGAACTCGTAAGCAGACACCTCATCGCTTGCCAGGCACGTCAGCGTCTTGCCCCGCCACGGGCAAGCAAACACAGCGGCAGCATCGCAGCCATCCGAATTGCACGCAAGCAAGCGATATCGCATCTGGTGTAGCTCGTACCCTGGGCAGATCGTGCAGGCCATGGTGTTGCTCTTGGTGATCTCGTACGACTTCATACCGCTCAGCACAGTGTCCGTGTCCCCCGCGTCTACGCCCAGCGCCACCTCTTGCCAAGCGATGCGCCTCGGCATGTTTCCTCGCGTTCTCGGCTGAAAGGGAGAGCGCTGCCGGCCGATCGTATAACAGCTGGCTGCGACACGTGGTCTCCGCGAGCGCTGGTTGGCTGCTTCGGTCAGCCACTCGGCTTGTTTGTGCGTCCATTCAAAGAATGGAGAGTTGACAATCGTTTTGTGTTGCTACCGTAAAGTATGGCATTCCCCCACATTTCAGGGGGCTGCCCCACAGATTTGGTTCCGTCTTGAGCTTATGCGGTGCGAGTGACGCGTCTCCTTTAGCGTCGCAATATCAGAACTATTGTGCAGCTTTGCTTTTTCTCGTGTTTTTAACACGTTCTCAGAAACGACAGGTTGAAGAATGAGAACGATCTTTTGACCAATCAAAACGACGTGTCGAACCGCTCAAAAGGGGCAAATTTTGGGCCGGAAGGTCAATAGCACTTTCTTTATTCAATGCGTGATTGATTATGTACCGTACACAGATGTACCATGAGCGGTACCAGTCTCCGACACCAGCCAATCCGCGCGCCAACCACCAACGTCAACGGCATTTGCTTGTTGCGCTTCCTGCGTCGAAGGTCAAGCCACTCCTCCAGCCAGCAGCAGCGATGGGCGCCCAGAAGAAGAAGGCCAAGTTCGTGGCCAAAGGTCTGCTGAACCAGAAGATCAAGCAACGCAATGTCAAGAAGAAATTCCAGGCCATGAAGGACAAGAAGCGCAACCGCTTCGAGCGTAACAGCGACGCGCCCAGCAAGAAGAAACCGACCGTTGAGGCCGCCACGGCCGGTAAGAAGGACGAGACCGACATGCTGGACGAGATGGACGTGGACGACTTCCTGAACGCGGACTTCCTGGACTCGGACAATGACGAGGACGTCGAGGAAGAGGAGCAGGAGCAGGAGGCCGAGGAGCCCAAGGCTGAGAAGGACGACGACGACATGGACGACGGCAGCAGCAGTGACGAGGAGGACGAAAGTGCGCTGGACCCGCGCTACATGACGGCGGCCATGGTCGTCGCTGATGATGACGAGGAGGCTGACGAGGAGGCTGAAGGTGAGGAGAAGGAGGAGGAGAAGGAGGAGGAGCAGGAGAAAGAGGAACGAGGTAGTGGCCGCACGGTCGTCACCATGGCCATCCTGCAGAAGGCTGAGAAAGAGTGCTTCGAGACCAAGTCGGTCTCGGGTCTGCGTCGCCTGATGAAGATCTTCAGCGATGCATGCCGCTCCAGCGACGCCGCGGACGCCAGCAAGGAGAGCGAGATCATGTTCGACGTACAGAGTAGTGCCGTGTACAACCGCCTGATGGTGAACGTGTTCCGTAAGACGCACGAGACGCTGGCGGCTCTGGTGGGACTTGAGTCGCAGTCGGACGAGGAGACCAAGTTCAAGGTGGACGACAAGAAGTGGAAGAAGTACGCGCTCGTGATCCGCCGCTTCTTCAGCTGCACGTGCTACCTGCTTGAGCAGACGACGGGCCAGGACATCCAGACCTTCGTGCTGCGCGAGCTGGCGCACTACATCCCGTTCGCGGTGCCGTGCCCCAAGACGGCCCGCCGCATGCTCAAGGCCCTGCTCAAGCTCTGGGCCAAGTCGCTGAACGCGAACGTGTGCATGCTGGCCTTCGTTCGCATCCGCGATCTGGCCCTGGCCGTGCCGTTCCCGTTCCTGGAGCTCTGCCTCAAGGGCATCTACGTGACGTACATGCGCAACACCAAGTTCACGAACGAGGTGACGCTGCCCCACCACATCCTCATGGGCAACTGCGTGGTCGAGCTCTTCGGCCTCGACCTCAGCAGCTCGTACCAGCACGCGTTCGTGTACATCCGCCAGCTGGCCATTGCCGTGCGTAAGACCATCACAACTCCGGGCCCGGACTCGTTCAAGGCGGTGCTCAACTGGCAGTTCTTCAATCAGCTGCGCGTGTGGACGGCCGTCGTGTGCGCGTACCCGGCCGAGAACCAGCTCCGTGCGCTGGTGTACCCGCTGAGCCAGCTCCTGCTCGCGGTTGTGCGACTATCGAGCACGCTTCGCTTCGCGCCGCTGCGCTTCCACTGCGTCAAGCTGCTGCAACAGCTCGCGCTGGCCACCAACTCGTTCATCCCGACCAGCCCGGCGCTGCTTGAAGTGCTGCAGCTGGAGCCCTTCCGCTCGTCGTACAAGGCTGGCGGCAAGAAGGGGAACAAGCCTGCCAAGGGCAGCAACCCCACCACCGAGGTGGACCTGGAGCTGACCGTGAAGCTCTCCAAGACGGCGCTGGACGCCAAGCGCGTGCACGACCAAGTTCTCGTGCGGCTCTTTGAGCTTCTGCAGCGCGAGTGCGACGTGTACAAGTTCAACGTGGCGTTCCCCGAGTTCGTCGTGCCGCTGCAGCTCACGCTGAACAAGTTCATGCACGTGTGCGCCGTCCCCAAGTGGAAGGCGCAGGTGCGTGGCCTCAGCGACAGCATCAAGAAGCGCGCGGACTGGATCCGCTCCAAGCGCAGCGGCCTGGACGTCTCTCCGAAGGACACGGCCCAGCTGGACGACTTCCTGCGTGCGGAGCGTGAGGCGGCCGTGAAGAAGATCTTCGAGAAGGACGCGACGGACCTGCAGGAGAAGATCGAGGCGTCGACCGAGGCAGCCAAGGAGAAGGAGTCGGAGGAGGCCGAGGACGAGAAGAAGAGCAAGAAGAGGAACAAGAAGAAGAGCAAGAAGCAGCGCGCCAAGAACGGCACGCCCGTGGACGAGGAGACGGTGGCCAAGGTCAAGAAGATGTCGCTCAAGGAGTTCAAGAAGTCGGTGGCACAAGTGGACGCCGCCGACGAGGTGGGCGACTTTAACTTCTCCGATGACGAGTAAGCGCAAACTCCGCAATGGAATAGATACGTTTGACCTCTGCTTTGTATATAAAGATGGTATATTGCGTCGATGACCACAGTCAGTAGTTCCGGCGTCGCCTTAGTAGAGGCTGGTCTTCTTCATGATGCGCAGGAACTCGTCCTCGTTGATCTCGCCGTCGCCGTCGCGGTCGGCCTCGTCGATCATCTCCTGCAGCTCCTCGTCCGTCATGTTCTCGCCCAGCTCCTTGGCCACGCGCTTGAGGTTGCGGAACGAGATCTTGCCCGTCTCGTCATCGTCGAAGAGGCGGAAGGCCTTGAGGATCTCCTCGCGCGAGTCCTTCTCGCTCATCTTGGACGTCATCATCTCGAGGAATTCGGTGAAGTCGATGGTGCCGCTGCCGTCCTTGTCGATGTCCGAGATCATCTTCTTGATCTCCTCCTTCTTGGGCTCGAAGCCCAGCGCGCGCATGGCCACTTTCAGCTCCTTGGCGTCGATGGTGCCGCTGCCGTCCGTGTCGAACAGGTCGAAGGCCTCGCGGATCTCCTGCTTCTGTTCCTCCGTCAGCTCGAACTTCTTGTTCTTCTGCGCCGCGCCCTTGGCCTTGGCGCCGCCGCGGGAACCGTATGCCGACGACATGGGTGATCTACTTGGTACGATCGGATAGCTGGGCTTGGGCCAGGAGAGGAATGACCAGGCGGCGGACCGACCTCTTGGCGGATGGCTGCAAGCTGAAAGATCGCCGTGTCCTTTGACACTTTTCCGCGGGACGCAGCATAGCCGACCATACGGAGCAGAAGATTATCATGCCCGATGGTGTCCGAGCATCTGCCGCAGTCAGCAGTGAGCGTACTGTAGTGATAAGCATTTTGAAGCAGAACTACTGCCTTAATTCCTAAAGGTGTCAATGATGTAAAAGTTATGTTATTTCCAAACTACATTCTTTTTGTAAAGTCCCTGCTAAACGCGATATATGGTTCGTACGATATCTAGCAGGTATGCTGTATCAGGATGTTTTAGCTTCGCTGCGTCTGTGCATCTGTCCAAGAGAGCCGGCGCGCCACACGACGCGAGTACGTACGCGATTGCCGCCTCCGCTTGCCCCAGCATCGGTTCGTCCAACGCGTTGAGCTTACACTTAGCGTAAGGACAGCGGGCTCTAGCCACTTTCCTAGTTCTTCCGCTGGCCAGCATGAGCATCAGCGTGAGCCGCGAATCCATCTCCAAGCTCATGGGCGAGCTGGTGGAGGGCTTCCCCATGGAAGCAGAGGGCCGCTCGTCCATCTCGGACTTCGGCAAGCTGCTCTTCACCGAGGGTCAGGCCAATTCGACCAGCTCGGGCTCGGCCACGACGTCGGCCAAGCCCGGACAGGCCGTAGTCAGCACGAAACCCGCCGTGGCCAACCCAGCCAGCGCGTCGGCTAGTCCGGCCACCGCCAGTACGACCGGCAGCAAGCGCGTGTTCACGGAGATCAAGGGCGTGCCCCGCCAGAAGCAGCACGACATCATGAAGACCAAGGACAAGGCTGTACCCAAGCGCTGGACGCCGGAGGAGGACGAGAAGCTGCGCGAGGCCGTGGGCCGCCACGGAGAAAGAAACTGGAAGTCCATCGCCGAGGAGGTGCCGGGCCGCAACCACACGCAGTGTCTGCAGCGCTGGACCAAGGTGCTGGCCCCCGGGTTGGTCAAGGGCCACTGGCGGCCCGACGAGGACGACCTGCTGAAAGAACTGGTGGCCGAGGGCCGCAAGAACTGGGGCCAGGTGGCCACGCGCATCCCGGGCCGTACGTCCAAGCAATGCCGCGAGCGCTGGTACAACCACCTGGACCCCAGCATTGTGCGCGGAGAGTACACGGCTGAGGAGGACCGCATGATCCTGGACGCGCAGTCCAGACTGGGCAATCGCTGGTCAGCCATTGCCGCCATGCTGCCCGGTCGCACGGAGGACGCCGTGAAAATCCGCTGGAAATCGCTCTGCAGAGTGCGCAAAGGGCAAGGCCGGCGTGGCCAGGCCGACAAGGGCAAGATGACGCCCAAAGACGTAATGGGGCTACCTGGCCAGATGATGCAGCAGGGCCCGGGCTTCGATGGCGGGATGGTCAAGAGCGAGGAGGTCGCGGCTTTCTCCATGCACCCGCAGCAACAGGGTGCGCCGATGATGCGGCTCCCGAACGGCCAGATGATGCCCGCAAGCAACATGCATGGGAACCACCCGGCCATGAACATGGTTGGCAGCATGGCGAGCGGCATGATGTACCAGAGCGACATGAGTGGCGGCGGGTACGACCCTACCATGGCCCACTACCGCAAGCCTCCGATGCAACAGCAGCAGGTGCTGAACAATGGCTATGAACACTCGCTGCCGCCGTCAAATGGGATGCCACAGCCACAGGACGACTATCGCCAAGGATATCCTGCTCCGTCGCCGCCGTATGCTCCCACCATGAGCAATGGCATGTACTCCACGGGATCCTCGACGCCCAGTGGAGGCATGAACAATGGACAGATGTATGGAGCCCCGCCGATGAACACATATCGGCCTGGAGGAGCAATGTACCAACCGCCGCAGATGTCACACTCTCCGCACCCGCAGATGGTGCCGTACAACTACGGCCTGCAACCGACACCCAGTGCAAGCGAACACATGAACGGAGGAGCCCCAGCAAGCCACTCGATGCTGCCTAACAACAACGGAATGAGCAACCCTGCTGCAGCCTTCACACAACAGCAACAGCAGCAGCAACGGCAACAGCAACGGCAGCAACAACACCAGCACATTCAGCACTATGCGGATCGCTCACCGCCTATTCCCCAACACATTCCCCAGCAGCAGGCCCCACACCAGCATGTCCCTGCTCATGAGCAAGACCAACCGAGTCCTGAGAAGGAGCCACCGACGTTACAAACAGCGCGGGAGAAACCTCTGAACTCGAATACTGCAGAAACGAAGCACGAGTCGCGGCCAGGATTGATGCCCGGCCAGGCGATGCCGAACCCTGCCGCCATGTTTGCTCGTAGCCAGGCCACTAAGCCATCTCCTGTCGTTGCCAGCAGTAACCCTGTGGCTACCTTCCTGCAGATGCAACAGCAGCAGAAGCGCAGGGAACAACAGTCCAATGGCGCGAGCAAGATGCCCCAAGCTGGACCGCAGAAGCCCTTCAACCCTGCAGCGGCCTTCGCGCAGCGATTCCAAGCGGCGTCAGCAGGACAGAAACCGCCGATGCCCAATGGCCCGGGGTCGACCAAGTCAAACGATGATACAGCGGACGAAGAGGACGGCAACGACTCAGGCGACAGAACAAACGAACCGTCGCTCAAGAAGGTCAAGCCGAGGCTCAGCGTTGACGCTGCTCGGGCGTCCGCCGCGCGGCGGCTGCGCAACTCGGGCAGCGGCGGCAACTTGGCTGGCCGGGGCAGCCTTGACGTGTTTTTGAACGAGATTGGCGACGTCGGCCGGTTGTCGGACCTCAAGATGGACGAGTTCCAGACGCTGGACGAGCTGTGGCGGGTCTCAGGCGACATGGACCGACTGTCGTTATAAAGGTCCGCGTAGGTTCGTCATATCCGCGGCAATTTAGCATCGTTTTGCTCTTCTGGGAACTTGCAGTCGCCTTGAACAAAGGCAGTCACGTCATCGTTTATGAATCGAGCAATTGGCCGCCTCGTCTCAGGTCGTACCGCATCCCACTCGTGTCAATTTCTTTCTCGTTGACGTCTTCAATGACGCAAACTGAGTGAATGGTACAGTACCCGCGGGTTCAAGCGGGTCCAAGGTACCCAAGGCGGAGGGCAATGCCTCTAGCATTCTCTTCCCTCAGTCTGCAATTTACGTAGGTCGGAGTAGACGCATTAACGATGCCAGCTCATGGAGACCGAAAGTTTACAGGCAGCATCCAGGAAGATGTCTGCGAGTCAGTGGTGTCGGGCGAAACACCGCACGAAGATGGCGGCCGCGTCGTGAGCCTCGCTGTGACTGGTATGAGCTGCGTGAATTGCGCCCGAAAAGTTCGAGGTGCGTTGGAGGCGGTGAACGCTGTCGCCAATGCCGTGGTGAATTTCGAGACGAAGCGGGCCACAGTCTGGCTGAGAGCTGGTACCCTCACTGTGGCCGAGTTGGTCGATGCAGTGCGATCAGCTGGAGAGAAGTATGCGGCATCTGTGACGGCGCCACCGCAAGAAACTCGCACGCTGTATCTCGAGATTGAAGGCATGAGCTGCGCGAAAGCCTGTGCGCGCAAGATCGAGGCTGCTTTGAACGCAGTGCCAACCGTAACTAGAGCGACAGTCGACTTCCCACTGAAAAGGGCTACAGTGCAACTTGATCCTGGGAGCTCGGTCACTGAGGATGATCTGATCGCAGTCGTTCGAGGGACTGGGGCCAAGTTTGACGCAGAGGTGTATCTGGGCGTCAGTGCTCGTCTTGTTAACACACGTGCGGAGGAATGGGGCTCGACGGAGACGAAGGCAGTGAAGAAGATTGCAACGAATGCTCCGTCTGATGTCGCAATATCGATTGGTGAGACCGAGGAGCGCGAGTGTGCCAGTGTGACGCTTCTGGTTGGTGGAATGACGTGCAACTCGTGTGCTAACTCGGTGGAGAACGTGCTGAAGCGTACAGAGGGAGTTGCATCTGTTGCTGTGAGCTTCGCAACGGAGAAGGCTGTGGTCCGCTTCGACAAAAGCGTGGCTGACGTTCAAGCGCTCGTTGACGCGGTGGAGAGTGTTGGATATGAAGCTTCTTGCCTGTCCGGAGGTGACAAGAGTGAGCCCGGCACAGCTACGCTCTTGATCGGAGGCATGACGTGCAGCTCGTGTTCCAACGCAGTCGAGAACGCCCTGAAAGGTACAGCAGGAGTTCTATCTGCGGTGGTGAGCTTTGCCACAGAGAAGGCTGTCGTGCGCTTTGACAAGGACGTGGTTGGTCTCCGCACACTCATCGAATCGGTGGAGAATATGGGATACGACGCCGCGTTTGTGTCTGGGAAGGAGGCTCAGAAAGCACTTGGAGACCAGCGCGCGAAAGAAATCGCTCGTTATCGCACCGACTTCTCTGTCGCGCTACTCTTCACGCTCCCGATCCTGCTGATCCTGCTCATTTTTGACAACATTGAGCGCTTCAAGCACGACTTGATGTCGGAGGTTGCCCCGGGCCTCTCGAGTGAAGCGCTCGTCGTGGTGATCCTCGCGACTCCAGTTCAGAGCTACTCTGCTCGTCGATTCCATGTCGAGGCGTGGAACGGAGTGCAAAACCGAGTGCTGGGCATGGCGTTCCTGGTCTCCATGGGCTCGAGCGTGGCGTACTGCTACGGGTTGTTTACAGTCATCCGTGCGCTTGTGGTGGGTGAGCAGGACGTCGCCAATATGGACATGTTCATGACGTCGTCAGTCCTCATTTCGTTTGTGATTCTCGGCAAACTGTTGGAGGCGACGGCGAAAGGGAAAACGTCGGCAGCGTTGACAAAGCTGATGGAGCTGCAGGTCAAGTCAGCTACGCTACTGGTCTTCAGCGATGACGGTATCAGCGTTCGGGGGGAGCGGGTCGTGCCTATTGAACTGGTACAGCGGGACGACGTGCTGAAGGTGATTCGCGGGGCTTGCGTTCCAACTGATGGTGTCGTCGTTTATGGCGAAGGCTGGCTTGACGAATCGATGCTGACTGGGGAGTCCAAGACGATCAAGAAGGGCCCTGGCGACCGCGTATTGGGGGCAACAACGAATGCCGATGGGCTGTTCCACATGAAAGTCACTGGCGTTGAAGCGGATACCGTCTTGAGCCAGATTTTTCGTCTTGTAGAAGACGCCCAAAGCTCCAAAGCTCCCATCCAAGCGTATGCCGACTACATCTCCTCCATCTTCGGTCCTGCTGTGGTAGTGCTCGCACTCGTGACCTTCGCGACTTGGTACATTTTGTGTACCGCGAGCGCCGTCCCGGCTAGCTGGATCCCGGATACGGACAGCAAGTTCGTGTTTGCGCTCGACTTTGGCATCGCCACACTCGTAGTCGCTTGTCCCTGTGCTCTTGGACTGGCGACTCCCAGTGCGGTGATGACTGGAACGGGCGTGGGGGCCCAGTACGGCGTTCTGATCAAGGGAGGCGAGCCACTTCAGGCTGCACACAGCGTGGATACAGTCGTTTTCGACAAGACTGGAACGCTCACGGTAGGGAAACCTGTGGTGACGGATGGGTATGCGCTGAGCCAAACGCTGAGCGGCAAGGAGCTGGTAGCTCTTGCTGCTTCAGCGGAACTTGGTAGCGAACATCCTTTGGGCAAGGCCATCATTGAGTACGCCAAGGCGATCTCAGCGTCACTCGTGCAGCCTACGGAGTTCGACGCTGTGTCTGGGAGAGGCATTTCGTGTACGGTGGGCGATCGAAAGGTAGTCGTGGGTAACAGGGAATGGATGGCCGACAACAGTTTGGAGGGGCTGCGCGATGCTGTACTTCAGCAAACCACGAATGCTTCCCAAAACGCTGGCAAAACTTCCGTCTACATGGGTGTTGACGGCGAGCTGCGTGCCGTCTTTGCTGTAGCGGACGCTCCACGCAAGGAAGCGGTGCGCACTCTGAAGAAGCTCAAGGACATGGGGCTGGAAGTTTGGATGGTCACAGGAGACACCGCGCTAACCGCGGCGGCTATCGCTGATGAGCTCGGAATCAGTCATCGTAATGTCATGGCGGAGGTGCTGCCGTCCCAGAAAGCGTCCAAGGTCGAGGAGCTGCAGAAGACCGGCCGCATCGTAGCCATGATTGGGGACGGCATCAACGACTCGCCTGCCCTCGCTCAAGCGGATCTAGGAATTGCTATTGGCGGCGGCACGGATATTGCCATTGAGACGGCGGGCATGGTGCTCATGAAGTCGAATCTGGTTGATGTGGTCACTGCGCTCGACTTGTCACGCACCATCTTCAACCGAATTCGACTCAACTACGTGTGGGCATTCGGCTACAACTGCCTGCTCATTCCGCTGGCGGCAGGCGTGCTGTACCCTGTAGGCTTTAGCATCCCTCCCATGATCGCCAGCGCTGCTATGGCCATCTCGTCCGTGTCAGTGGTCGTTTCCTCGTTGCTACTGCGCTTCTACAACCCCCCAACGGTTCCTGAGGGTCTTCGAGCACTCAAAACCAAGTCTCCGCTGTCCAAGGCCCAAACGTTGTCAGTCCCGCTACTTCCCACGAATATGTTGAATGAGCCCCAGGAACTATGAAGTGAACGTTGCAGGATGAGCTCAATAAGTGTGTTCAATACGATGCCTTTTGAAAGTTGCTT
>KV737092.1:1761-24216 GCA_000500225.2 Phytophthora pinifolia | reverse complement strand
TTGTCAGAATGGTACCTCAAAACCGGTACATAGCTACACACCACGACTCTGCCACACCAACTTCACACAACATCCAACACTTGGCTGGGCTGCATGTCACTCCGCTTGACCCGCTTGTGCCGTCTCCCGCTGCGCTTGTGGTGCACCATGAGCGCGTCCTCCAACATTGCTATCGTCTCAGCCGCCAGATCTTCTTTTTCCGGTGCTCACCGCCGTTCGGACGCTCCCAAAAGCGTCGAAAACCCATTGGTGACGAAGGTCCGACGACACCAAAGCCACTTGCCAGGCGAACAGCAGCCCCCAGAAGCCGGAGATGGATCTAAAGACAGCGCAGACGACGACCGAGGAGGTCCCAAGACTTTGCAACAGCTGCAGCTCCGCGTTCTTGCCAGAAACGAGCACTTTGTGGTGCTGAACAAGGGCCCCGACGAGAGGATGGACGGCGCCTTCGACGTGACGCTGGAGAAGGCGGTGCGTCTAGTGCAATTGTTACAATTAGCGTAGAATAGGGATGGTTTATTGAGTTTGCTTTGTGGTTGTAGCTGGCCAGGGACTTCCCGGAAGTGGAGAAGTTTCGGTGGATCCACCAACTTGACTTCGGTACGAGTTTTGGGGGAAATGGTGGGCAGGTTGAGGACGTGCTGATGGGGTGAGTGTCTCGCGGTGTTGTTATCGTTGCAGCGACGTCGGGGGTGTTGGTTGTTGGAGCGAATAAGGAGTGAGTAGGAGTGGATGGAGTGTGGGGGGTGATGGAGCCTGATGGACTTTTGTAGGGCCACTGCGACGGCGTGTCGACTTTTCCGTGAGAAGCAGGTGCAGAAGGAGTACTTGGCGGTGGTGAGAGGGCGTTTA
Organism: Phytophthora pinifolia; assembly: GCA_000500225.2. Taxonomy (NCBI): domain Eukaryota; phylum Oomycota; class Peronosporomycetes; order Peronosporales; family Peronosporaceae; genus Phytophthora; species Phytophthora pinifolia. The sequence continues at coordinate 23,364 of KV737092.1, read as the reverse complement.
CCGTTCAACCCGGCGGAGAGTGTCGACAGTAATGGTGTACCGGCCAAGGCCTGTACGTTTTCAAAGTTGGGGTTGTTGATCCAGGACATGGAGGAGATGGAGAGGCTGAGGAACCAGCAGCGAGGCACGCGTGCCCATCAGAAAATGCTCGGATACCCGCGTGGAGCGCGCCACGGACCGAATCTGTTCACGATGGAGCAAGCTCGGCTCCTGCGTGAAAGTAAAGACGTCACGGGTGCCGGTCGAGAGCTGACACCTGCAGAGCTGGCATTTACGAGGATGACGTGGCACGACTTGACGAAGGAGGAGAAGGATGCGTACACGGAGAAGGCAAAGGCAGACAAGCAGCGCTTCCTGCGCGAGTTCAGCGAGTTCCTCCGCCAAGAGAAGATCCGACTCGCTCGCAAGCGCCAGTACGAATGTCTAGATCGTGACGACAAGGAGGAGGCCAAGGAGCCCGTGGCCTACGTTTTTGACGCTCCTATTATCGAGCCACACCGCAGTACTGGCGTCTTCCGTATGCAGGTGGGCACGGAGCAAGACACGTCGGCCAAGCAGTCGACCACGATCGCCTTTGTGCTGGGCCATGCAACGTACAGGGGCCAGCCAGTCACGAAGGTGCTCTTGCGGCCGCTGAATGGACGGCGACACCAACTGCGGCTTCACATGGCGCACCACGGCTTCCCGATCGCTGGCGATGTCACGTACGGCTCGCAAGAGGATGACGCGCCGCGTATGATGCTTCACGCTTGGCGGATCTGGCTTCGTGGACGTCCGGCGGACCAGGTTCGTGCACGACAGTCTGGCAAACATGGCTGCCTTATTGATTCATGTGTTGGTCGTTGCTTTCTGTTCTGTAGACGAAGTACGGCGACCTGTACTTCGCGAGTCCTGATCCGTTCGAGCTCGTTGTGCCGAGTGAGCGCCAAGTGTGCACGATCACGTACCAGAGCCACAAGGAAGCACAAGCTCAAAAAGCAGCGGCCGACGAGCAGAAGACCGCAGCGAGATCCTGTGCAGCAAGCTCGTCGATTGCGGGAGACTCTGGGGTCTGCTAGACGCCAGCTTCGTCCAGTTGGTGGAGCACTCCGACGACGTCCACGGTCGACGGATGCTCGGGTCCCTACGACGCACGTGAGCGATTCCAGTTGTTAGCAATGCATGAGAGCGAGCGAGCAATAGAGCCAACTCACGAGCGCGTCGACGTAGATGTCCAGTGCCTGCTTGACGAAGGCCTTCGCCTGTCCGTGATCCCCCAGAAAGAGGAAGAGCAAGCCCAGAGTGTAGAGCACTTCGCCCGTGGCAACGTGCGTGGCACCAAGTAAGTTCTGACGGATGTTGACGATCTGCTGCAGCATGGAACTTGCTTCTTGGATGCGCAGGCGCTGGTGCGCCAGCATCCACGCGGCCGTGTCCTCGGGTGGGTTGGTCAGGAACCGGTACCAGATATCGACCACCTTGTCCAGCATGGCYAGCGCGCTGTCGTTCTGCTGGTTGCGCTGCTGCAGATCGCGTTGCTGCTGCGGCGTTTCCTGTTGAGCTTGTGCTTGTYGCTGTCGCACAGCAGCTCGCTGCATGCGGTGGAAGATGAGGCCGAGACAAAAGTAMAGCTCCGAAGTGTAGAGATGGTCAGGACCGAAGAGCAGCGAGCAGTGGTAAGCTCCGTGTGCAGCTCGCTGAAGCCCCTCCGAGTAGGCTCCGTACTCGAGATGCAGCAGACTGTAGAGCTTGTTCATGCGGATCACGAAGAGGTTCTTCATCTCCTCGGGAAGTTCCGGGAGCGACGCTGAAAGCACACCCGATGTGCCTTCAGCCTTGCGGTCCTTAACCAGCAGCCAGTTGACCAGCGAGAGCACTTCTTCTGCAGGCTGAAGCTGTCTCTCTCCGAGTGAGATGGCCACCAACACCAAGTGAAAAGGCACAAGGCGCAGCGAGTTCTTGCCGTACGTCTCCGTGGCCAGCTTCAGTGCTGCCACAGCCTTACCGTGGGCCTGCTTGAGTTGTCGTCGGAAGCACAAGTCCTCGCTCTCGCGCCGCATCTGCTCGCATTGCTCGTGCGCAGATGGTCCTTCAGGGTTTTCCGCTACGGGCCGCATCGCCAAGTCCCAAAATCGGATCTGGCCAAAAGGTCGGCAAGTCTTCAAGCCGTTTGCCACGCGATCCTCGAAGATGCGGAGCCAGAGTGGCGGACTCGACTTCGGACGGCCGTCCCAGAGGCTCACCGGGCGCTGGACATGACGCTGGTCGTCTGCAGCGAAATAACGTGCCCGAACTGCAGCCTGCTGTACATGTACGAGAACCTGGGCTCGCAGGACGTGTACGCGTGTCTGCACTGCAGATCGACGGAGTGAAGATACAATAGGTGCTGGTAGGAAGTCACTAGGAAATACCCGCGTCGTGGTGACCAAATCGATCCAACAACCCTCGGATGGATGGATCGTCGTGACTATCTCCGATGGCAATTGACCGCTTTTCCGTCCGAGAAGTTGGAGCTCAGGAGAAGGTTTGCACCGGTTGTAACGATGCTACGAAGGAGCCTGTTGAAACAGGTCTGTGCCGCCCTGTTGGTTCTGTATTGCTGCACTGCGGTCGTCATTTGGGTCAAGTGGGCGGAGATGGAGAATCGCTCGTCCACACTTCTAGCTGCAGGCGAGTTGCGTCAATTTGGCGAGGTCGCGAGCGGTGGATCTCCGCTGCAAGCTTGGAAGCAGCACGAGTTCGAGTGTCTTGGATGGGTGGAGACGGACGCTGACGGCGACGAACTTGGGACGAGAAGGGCGTGCTGGCAGCGCATCCGAGCGGGGGACGCCGGCTACTGCGAGGTGCTCAATACAACCTCTGGCCAAGTCTTTCGCGTCATGCACACGACTCGTCTGTCGTTGAAAGACGACGCTCGATTCACTTGCGAGCTGGCCAAGTCCTTCTCCTCCTTCCGATTCAATGCCGCGGCGTCTCGACACGACCCGCCCATGACGCTCGGAGAGCTCAACTCCCACGGCATCGTCATGGCAGTCCACGCAAGTGTGTTGCCAAGCGCATTCGCGAGTATTCGCCGCCTACGAGACGTGGGCTGCACACTCCCAGTTGAGCTCTGGTTCCGCTACGATGAGCTGGAGCCCGACAACCCCGTGTTGTCGAGGCTAATGGAGAGCTTTGGGCCGGTTCTCTTGCGGCAGGTCTTCGATGAACGCATTTACGGCTTCAACGTCAAGGTGCACGCGCTGTACTACTCGCACTTTACGAGTGCGCTGCTGTTAGACGCCGACAACTTCGTCGTGCGAGATCCGACGCCGCTCTTCTCATCTTCGCAGATGCACAAGCACGGCGCCGTGTTCTGGCCCGACTTCTGGCAGCCAGGAAACTCCATCTTCAATCTCCACGCGCAGAGTTTGGTGTGGGAGCTCCTGGGACTCGAGTACGTGGACATGTTGGAGCAGGAAAGTGGCCAAGTTCTCGTGAACCGCGCCCTGAGCAGGCCCATGCTGGAGCAGTTGCTCTACTACGCAACTCACACGCCGAACCTGTTCAGCAAGCTCAAACTCGTGTGGGGCGACAAGGACTTGTTCCGCTTGGCGTGGCTGCAGATGAACAAGAGCTTCCACTTCAATGACCACCGCGTGCCTGGAACTCTTGGGCTCGTGAATCAGCGTCGTCAGCGGTACTGCGGCGTGACGATGGTCCAGTACGATCTCAATGGGAAGAAGATGCTTTTCTGGCACCGCAACACCATCAAGTTGAGCGGCGACGGCGACCGCCACGTTTGGTGCGCGCTGCAAGAGTTTTCACAGGAAGAGGCCCACCCAGTGCCCAAGATCCAGTCGTACAACGGCGAGAAAATGTTCAACGAAGCCTCGTGCTTCGGCATCAAGCGCTACGAGATGAATCCACGCGTGAAGATGACGCGAGTGGATGAGCTTAACACCGACTTGGCCTCGCTGGAAGACACGCTGATTGAATACGCGCGCGAGGCCTACGAGCTTCTCCACGACGAGGATCCTGTTTAGGGATCTAGAGCTCGCTCGCACGATGAGCGATCACGCGCCGGATACTTTGAGGAGATTCCAGGCTGAAGAAGGGCTCCACGGTGCGAAAAGGTGCTTGCTTGAGCTGGGAGCTGTGCTTGAGGAAGGTGGCGGCCGCTTGCTCTCGACTTGTGCAGACGGAAGAAGAATCGCTGCCGCCTTTTTCCGCCTGCAGAGCCACGTGGTTGTAGACTAAGGCCTTGACGTAGCTGATCTCCTTCAGGCGGTGCAAGCTTTGCACGAGTGAACACATCTTCGCGCTAGCGTTGAGCATTTCGAGTGTCTTGCTGGCTGCGGGCACGGGCTCCGTTGCTCCCTCCTTGGACCGTTTGATGCTCGCGATCGTCGTCTTCGCTAGCACGAGGAAGCATTCTCCACGCAGGCGAATGCTCCCGTGCTCCAGCACCAAAGGCATCTGGTCGCTGACCAGTGCGTGCGCGTCCTGTAGCTTCCCCATAGCGATGTAGATTTCGGCCATCACGACGTGAGCTTCAGCCAGCAGGAGATCGTAATGGTGTGCTCGGCAAATGCCCACACCCTTCAGTAGAGTGCTCAAAGACGCGAACGGAGCGTGTGGCGCAGCAGCCTGGAAACGAGTTCGGCTGGTTGCAATTAAAACCTGGGCTTGCAGGTACGCGAAACCATGCTCGCTACACGTCGCCTCGAGGTTCTCAAGCAGTTCCAGGCTGCGTGTGTAGTCACTCTTTGCCGCCCACAGTCTCGCTCTCAACGTAAGCGCTTCGAGGAAGGCAATCAAATCTTTGCCTTCGGGAGATAGCACGAGTAGAGCGTTTACATGGGCTTCTGCGCGCAGAACTTCCCCTCTCTCAAGTGCCCACAAGAAGAAGAAGCCGTGCAGAGTTCGTTGGAAAGACGCAGCATTGAGCAGATGCTGTCGCTTTGGTCCGCCAGCCACGACCTCGGCAAGGAACTCTAGCGCTCGTGCGTACACGACCCCGCCTTCCTCCGCCAGTGCCAGGTTGGACAACGCCATTTGACTCACTGTCAACGCGACTTCGCCAGTACTAGCCGAGTCTTCGTAGCACAAGAGATGAATGCGACTGAACACGCTTGCAAGGGAGAGCTGGCCAAACAACCCCCACCCAGCTGCAGCAGAGATCGTCACCTTCCCACTCAGCTTCCAGACTGTGTCGAGAATGGCCTCCGTAGACTTGACCCAGTCCATTCCGCTCCCGCCAGTTCTGTCGGACGAATCTGTCCCCATGCCTGCTTGGGCTTGAAGAGCATTCATGGTACGCGTGCCGTTGTTGGATAAACTAGCCGGTGGCGTCGCTATCGTTGCGATGGATTGCATCGTCTCATGTAGACGCGCCCAGATGTGCAGTGGCCGAGGTGCAGGCGTGTGCGCGGCCACAATGTGTGAGACAAACTGGGCCGCTGAGCCAACAGACTCGGGCCGATTCGTGCTGCCACGCATCAAGTCAGTCTCCACCTCCGTCAAAGTCGCCAGCACCTGCAAAGAAGGAAGACGCAACTCCTGCGCACGGTCCAAGCAGCTGCTGACAAGCTGCAGAACGGCGTCTTTGGACTGTCCGATCTTCTGGTTGATTCGGATCAGCCACGCAAGCGCAAACGCCACGCAGATGTGGTCTCCGTGGTGCTGAGCCACTCGAATCGCCTCCTGAATGCTCTCTTGCGCGGCGCTGTAGTGATCGAAAAGAATTTGGAGGCCAGCGAGATTCAACGCCGCGTACTGGATGCCACTCCCTCGGAAGTGCAAGCCAGCGACTCCTGTAGCTCCAGATGACGCAGGAGTAGAGCCGTCGTTACCACTCGAGCGACGATCTTGCCGCGGTGAAAGCACGTCATGATACTGGTGTAAACTGTCGAGGGCCCCTTGGTAATCTCGGTCTCGCAGGAACGAGAGATACCTGACGAAAAGCACGTTCGGGTTCGACTTGTCCATCTTGTCGCGAAGCAGACGCAATTGCTCCTCCATCGACGTTCCCTGCTCTCTCGACTGGGCGCGAAGTGAATCGCGCTGTCCGTTGCTCCGTCCCCCCTCCAATTCCTTCACCATGTCGCTCAAAACATAGTTGAGCTGGTCATTCGACCAGACTGCTGGATCGTTCTCCTCTCGAACAGCTTCTCGCGGTAGCAGCTTTTCCGTCAGGACCTGCGATCCGGACTTCGCAGTCGCAGGAGTCATCAAATTAGACGCTGGTGGCGCCGTATGCGATGGCGTCGCACTCCCCGAGTGGATGGGCGAGAGCAGTAACTCGTCGTCCTCCATCTTGCTTTCGTTCCACAAATGCTGTGAGGACATGGATGGTGACTCCAACAGCTCTAAGCTACTGTCCTCCTCCTCCTCCTTCTCCTCTTTAGCCACTTTCTTCTCGTTTTTCACGGCTTCTCTGAACTGCTCCAGATACTGCTGCACATCGTCAAACAACCTCGAGAGACCGTCAAACAGCAGGCGGTTCACGGCTAGCAAGAAGCTGCGCACGAAGACGCCCAGCAGACTCGTGCGCACGAGCGTGGAGCTAGCCGAGTCCACGATGACTTCCTCCTCGCCGTCTCTGGCACTCTCCAGTGGCGCTACGCACTCGGCAATCTGCTCCACGGTGTTCCACACGGCGTCAGGACTCTCGATCTTGGTCAGAATATCCACTAGCTGCCATGATAGCTGCTCGAAATCTTTCTGACTGTCTAAACTGATTTCCAAACGATGCAATAAGCTTGCGAGGGTTGTACCGGCAACCGGGTACTGGATCTCCTGGCACAAGAAGCGAGCCAAGGCATTGAGCGCCGGCCTGCTGAGCGTTGCGGGCGGCGTCTGAGCGTGCGGCGCGTCCACGAGTGACACCACCGAGTCCTCCCCGACGCCGCCTTGTCTGGCTTCCTGCTGCTGCTGTCGGACATACTCAGAAATGAGCACGCACACGCTCAGCACGTACGTGTTGGCCTTCCACTTTCTCATGGACTTTTTGTTTTTTTAAATCGACTTTTGTTTTTTAATATATTACCGGTATAATATTAAACAGCATCGTACCTAAAGGGTTCAACTTCAAGCGGTACAACGTACCACCTCAAATCGTACTTACCGCTCCGCGAGCCATTATTGTCGTCCCGTTCTCGCCGCTGCAAGCCCCGCCCTCCCCGCGCCTCCATACGATGCCCGACAAGCCTTGACGCACCTCTCAGCACACAGACACGACCCTCAGCCCCCGCGATGCCCGCCGAGGCCGCCTTCAACCCGCTCCAGGCGCTGCAGACGCTGCTCTCGCCCGCAACACCCGCCAAGCAGCGCGTCAAGGCGGCGCAGCAGCTGGAGCAATACTTTCGCCTTCTCACACCCACGCCCACGCTGTTGCTTTCCTACGAGCCATATCTATCGCTTCTGGCGGCCGAGTTGGCCTCCCCCACGTCCGCTAAGGGGGCCCAGGAGCTACAGCCGGCGCTACTGGCGCTGCTACTGGCGCTCTCAAATCACAACCCCACGGGTTTCAGTGACTGGATAGCTGGCCACGCCTCCATGGGCAACGAGCCGTGGCTCGTGCAGTGGAGCTACGCACTACTGCTACAGACTGAGAAGCGGGTCGGTGGTCAGTGGAACGAGGGGACAGCTGAGTTTATTGAATTTGACAGGGTACTGGCCAGGGTGCTGCAGATGTGGAGGACCCTGCTGGACCACACGGCAGACGTGGCACTTGTGGATCAGCTGGTGAAATACCTCCATGCACTGCTGTTTCAGCAGGAAGAGGCCGAGAGGTGGCACAGCTTGATGCTGAAGAAACTGCAGACGCACTTTGTGGACATTGCAGATGTGCTCATTGGATGGATGATGAGCACGGGGCCGATGAACCCGCTGAGAGAGGAGATCTTGACGCTGTTGAACCACTTTGGCACACTGTGGGCGGACAACAGCGTGTTTAGTCTGCAGCTGCTTAACTCGTTCGCGGATGTAAGTTGGGGGTGAAGAGATATGGATATCCTGGCCGATTTTAAATTTATTTGTTGTTGATTTTTGGTGAGGCAGGAAATTAGCAGCTTGTGCGACGGATGGAATGAGCACCAAGAAGGCGATGACGACCGAATCAGCACGCTGCTGACTTGCTTTATGATGGTTGCGCACTGCGTTCCAGACCTTGGTGGGTGGATTGTTTTCAGTCAATTCCTCTGTGTACTATGCTCCTGACATGGAGTGTTTGTTGTGTGCATTTCATGCAGCTTTGCCTGCGGACGACGACACAGAAAGCCCGTTCGTGAGAGTGCTTGGGCGAGTCGAAACTTGTCCGCAGCCAGAATACTCGTAAGTGAAGTATTTTCAGTGCTCTTCTGTGCTACCGAGACGGACTGTACTGATGTCGATGCATAGTCTTTTCTGTCTGGCAAACTGCTCAGAGTACTTGGTATCAATCTCGAGCAGAAGCAGCACCAAGTTTCCTCCTCTCTCGGTGTCCGCATTGAGATTCTTACTCTACCATTGTGCGGTGCAATCTCGACTGTACGACAGTGAGATCGAAAAGCTTACGACGATCCTAAGAAATGCCTGCAAGTTGGCAAATGCGAACTTCTCAATCATCAACGGCGCTCTCCTCGAACAAGCAGCAGCGAAACGAGTACTGGAAGACGAAATTCCTGTCCGGGCAGTGAAGAAAGGCACCCCCCAGTCAAAGCGTGCGAAGGTCATGGAGTGTTTGTTTCATATGAAGTGTCCAAACGGAGTTACCTACATCACCCAATTGTGCCTGCAACTAGTGCGACTCGGGCAACTTAGTGCTCTCAAGGTTCGTAGTTTGACTACAGATGGAATGTCTTTTTGCGGTCCTTGGTACTCGAGCTGACGGTATGATGGCGCGGATCATGAATAGGTTCTCGGCACTCGAGCTCTTGAGGGATTAAACGGTCGAGATGGCGAGAAGGGAAACAGCTATTTCGTGTTTGCGGCAACCTGCTTCATTCTGGCATCTCAGACCCACGAGGCACTAAGGCACGCGCATGACGATGTCGACCACGTCATTGCGATTCTCGAATTGTTTGCTGCGAAATTGGAAAAGCAGAATCGCTGGTATCGGCAGCACAAGTTGACACCTCGGCAATTATGCCTCGTGCTGAAGATGGCGAGTGCATTTGTTGGTGCTGCTTGTCAGGGCTTTGCTGATCGAGAGGACATTGTGGAGGCCGTGAATCGTGTATCTATTCAAATGCTGGAGTGTGCAATCAGTATGCTTCCAAAAGAGGCGGTGGCGGTGCGAGATCATAGACTCGTTGTTGATATGCTGAAGGTGATTGAGACTGTGTTGTCACAGGCACGAGTTGTTGGAGTCATTCCACGGGATACCTGCCGGAGTCTTTTGAAGGAAGTGAGCAGAGCTTGTCACAGTTCCAGTGTGAAAATTCGGGCAGGATGCGTACAGGTACTGAAAACGCTTAGCTGCCGAGCGGAAGCTGTCGAGTTCGCTGGTGATATGTTTGAAATGTCACTGGACCTGGTATTGGATCCCAGTCGCGGTATACAAGGCGAGATCATGTCGGACGCCTTGAGTGCTTTGGCTCAACGTGCGCTTTTGAGTCAAGAAAAGCTTCATACACCTCGTCATATCGTGCAGCCATTGCACCCGTCTTTTGACGCCGCGGACTTCGAGAATATCACAAGACTCTTCGAGTCGGGCGAAAGCGACGGAAGTGAATGGAACCGAGTCTGTCGCCAAATTATGGGCCGAACTGATCCAGGCGCAACCTTCAGCAATTCGGAAGTCCTTTTAGGGGCAATTCGTCAAGCAGCAACGTGGTGTGTCCAGAACAGACTTCGCACTCCTTTTGGTGGACCCGCTCAAACTTTTGCTAGCATGGAACGGTTATTGCTGGAGTATTCGCGAGGAATTGAAGGTTTAGCTGGCTGGACGTGTCGAGCTGTAAGGAGCTCTATGGTTCCACCTAACCAGCTATCCAAGTGGTTAGTGCTCGAGTTTATGAGCGCGCTAGAGATATGTATTGTCCATGCCATTTGCACCACGGACTCTGATCAAAACGACCCGGAGAGCGAAGCGAGCAAAACCGTGCTCTTCTTCCGTACAAATAAGGTTGTATGTGACGATTGGCTCAATCGGATACGACCACTTCTGCTGGATATGTCGAGGCACGGAACATCGTACGAGTTGTGTCGGTACCATAGCCACGCTCTGATGACGACCTGCTACAGCAGACTTACAAGGGTCATGGCAGCGTGTTCTTCGCGTGGACTATCGGAGAAATCAGGCAAGGAGCTGAAACAGGCAGAAAGAGATATGGATATCGCGCTTTATTTACTATGCCGCTGCTACTGTGACGCAAAAGATGCAGACTCAATCATCGGCTTCCAGAAGTGGAGCCACTCGATTTCATCGGCACTCGGCAGCTGGTACCAACTAAACGATGACAGTGACGAGGTCGAGAAACAACAGTATGAGACTCCACTCTTCAGGTGGTTGAGCGCGGTGCGATACGAAGCTGAAATGCGATACGAAGATGCAATCGCAGAGTACGAGTCCATCCTTCAACCTGTTCTGGAATCGAAAATAAGCAAACGTACCGTCGGCACGGCGACGTTGTTCGCATCTCCCATGGCGTACCTTCGACTCTCGCCCCCCGTGTTATTGGGTTGTTTTAAGCATTGTGCAAAGTGTTACGCGGGTTTGCGAGAGTGGACGAAGCTGCGCCAGTTTGTTATGCAGTTCAGTGACATGGTCCAGTGTCTAGCAGATAGCGATCAACCTATTGAGAGTATTCAGTCGTTTCTTGACTGCATTGGCATGTGGAGCGATGAGATGGAGACCATATCCAGTTTGGAAGCGATTGCGAAGGGGCCTGCTACTGACAATGAGCTGGACAATTGCTCGACGAAGCGAGCTGCTCTGGCACTTCGTGTATGGGGTGCATTTAACGACACAAATGACCTACCGACCAACGCTGTATCCCACGCAGATAATGTCGGCTTGAGTCGGCTGAAGACTGATCTGATCCCGCTAGCACTGCAGCCGGCTCCGTGGATTGGCTATGCAGGCGAAAACATTGGGAAAAAGGCCGAAGAGATCCTTTTGCGGATGTTTGGATTCACGAAGGGTGTCCACCGTGCCGGCAAAACTGATCCAAACGAGGCATTGGTCAGACTTGATCATGAGATGTATGATTCGGCTCTCTGGAGTCAGCCGTTTTGTACTCCCAGTTCTACCAAGTTGCGTGGCGACAGGCAATCGGAATTTGCTGACGCGGATTGCTATCATCTGGCACATGTTGCCAGCTTGGCGCGGCGGCAGCACAATGTCGGTTTTGCGCGGAGACTTTTGAGCGAGGCTTCGGGTCTCAAAGGTACAACCCGCGCGTCGGCGATGGCTGTGATCTATGAGAAAGCGAAGTTGCTTGAGACCATCGGAATGGAAGACGAAGGACGCCGTATCCTCGAGACGCAGTGTGAATCGAGCTTAGCATCGATATCGACAGGCAACCGTCCTGCCGAGGAAAAGGAGCTGACAGTTCGGTCCCTTCTTCACCTCGCTTCTACTTTATCGAAACCAGACGCTGCAGAATTGTTGTCACCGGCCACTTCTCGCTTCCTCGACGACACTGTATTGGATGATGAATCGGCCGGTGACACAAACATTCTTCGAGACCTAGTTGACGATGCTCTGTCGCCAGATGTGCAAGACATGGCAACCCACAAATGCCTTGAATCTGCCGTTAAAGTGTCGCCAAATTCTGGTAAGGCATGGATTCGGTACAGCAACTGGTGGTACGGTCGAGGAAAGCAAGAACTGGCACAGATTACGGAGCAAAATGGATATATCCACCTGAATTCTTCGGATGAGGTAGATATTCATGCTCTCCTGGACGAGATATGCGTGGCTGAGAAGGATCGTGATGATGTAATCCGTGCGTTTTGCCATTTTCTCGATAATGGCGAACTTCTTCGTCAACGAGAAGACACATTTCACCAGATGTGCATCGACCGAGCGCCGCCAAACCCGGACGACGACGCAATGAATCGCTTGATTCAGTTACAACGAGTTTGCCACGCCAAGGTGCTTCACTTTTACTGCATGGCCGCTCGTGGGTACGGGAAATACTTGAGCGTGCTTCTCAGCGACGATGCTCGCAGTTCCTCTCGGCAACAAGTCACCATGGTCGCGCTACGGCTGCTTGGCCTTCTTACGGAGTATGGATCAGAAGGAGACGTAGTGTCAGCGCTTGAAGAAGTGTTCTCGGACGGGCCTGTGATGCCGTGGTCGTATGTTGTCCCTCAGCTTCTTGCTCGAGCGCATCACCCAATTGCGGCCGTTTCGTCTCGTGTGTGCTTAGTTCTTAAGCGCTTGGTGCAGCATTCCCCCCACGTGATAGTTTATCCGGCTGTCGTGGACTCCATGGAGCCTCAAATTGCTCCGGCGGCTCTACATGAGGGCCAAAGCACGTCAAGAAATACGTTTGCTGCAGTCTTGCAGGAGTTGAAGAATGTGTCCTCTGGACAAATGGAAGGAGTTCGTCTACTCGTGTCAGAACTTCGTCGAATCTCGATTTTGTGGGATGAAGCATGGATCAGTACGCTCATGAAATTGTCCACTGATGTCGCTCGAAGGACTACTACACTCGAAAAGGAGGCCACCCGTGTCCATAAGAATGCATCGCTGTCTGCTAAGGAAAAGATCGAGCTTGCTCAGCGGAAACTGGTGGCGATCATGAAGCCGATATTGGTCTCACTCGAAAAGGTATGGATGGAAACGTGTGGAGGCGCACGAGATCAACATGCTCTGTCTCCTCACGAGCGCAAATTCCTGAAAGATTACGGAAGTGTGATTGAAGAGGCGCTATCAAACTTCCGCCTTTGCTGCAACGCAGAAGTGTGCGCGAGTCCAGTGTCCAGCACGAAAACGCCGCAAGGACTCTGGCAGCCGTTTACTGACATACTGAAGTCGCTTCTGAATGCGTATGGCCGATGGGACCAGCTACCGCTTCAAGAGATTTCGCCAGCGATGGCGTCAACTTCTCGACAGCTCGTACTTACCAACATGCCTGGTGCTTCGTCGGGTCAAAGTGACCCCGTAACAATTCAACGTGTGGATCCATCTGTCGCGGTATTGCGAACGAAAACCAAGCCAAAAGCTTTGGAATTCATTGGATCTGACGGTCAAACGTACAAGTACCTGCTGAAGGCCCGTGAAGATTTGCGCTTGGATGAGCGTATTATGCAGTTTCTGAGCGTGACGAACGATTTCTTGAGCGCCGATAGCGCTGCTGCTGATCGTGATTTATCGGCAAAGAAGTACAGCGTCATTCCACTTTCTCGAAATGCTGGCTTGATTCAGATGGTCCCAGACGTCGTCCCGCTTTTTCAAGTGTATACGTCCCGAAACGAGACCCAAGTAGCTGGAAACGCGGGTCTCCAGGACTCCGGTCCGGCGTCTTCAACACATCAGCCGCCACCGCCTACCGCTCAGTTTTACGCGAAGTTGAAGCAGCATGGGATTGAAAATGTATCGCCGAATCATCGTGCGCAGTGGCCAGTTCATGTTCTAAAGCGAGTGTACCAGGAGCTAGTCGCTCAACGTCCACGTAATGTTCTGCAGCAGGAGATCCTTTTTCGCAGCGAGGACTTGCGAGAAGGCTGGACTAAATCGATGCGATTTAGCAAGTCTCTGGCTGTGATGTCTGTCTTGGGGTACGTTGTTGGACTTGGTGATCGACATCTGGACAACATTTTGCTGTGTATTAACAGTGGAGACGTCGTTCACATTGACCACAATGTATGCTTCGACAAGGGACGCAGACTCAAAGTGCCAGAAGTGGTTCCGTTCCGACTTACCCCCATGCTGCAGGACGCACTTGGCTTTACAGGAGTGGAGGGGAAGTTTCGTGTAGCGTTCGAGACAACTTTGCGTGTTGTGCGTTCGGATGACGTTCGTGAGGCGTTGCTGACACTGTTCGAAGCGTTCGTGTATAGCCCACTTGTCGACTGGATCGCCGAGGATAAACGACAAGGGCGGTCTGGCGACTTGAAGGCGCGCCTGGAAGTGAATGTGAACCTCTCGTTGTTTTTATCGAGAGCAGAAGAGCGACGCCAAGACACCATTTCCTTTGGGCGTCAGTACGAGCAGTTCACTGACGCCTTGTCTCGTGCTTTCAAAAGCTCCGGTGTGCCATTCGTGTCCCTGCTTGACCAACGCAAGCGTCTCCTTTCTCTTGAGAATGAAGAACAAGTACTACTGAAGGCAGCCTCTACTGCTGGGGTCGAGCTATCTACGTATAGAAGCAAGTATCAAGTAAAACGCGCCGAAGTGGAAGCTGCTGCAGCCCAAGCGAAGGAAGTTGCCGCCAAGCTCACCTCTTTCGCGAACGAATGCATGGCCAGACATCAACAAATTGAAGCTTGGAGGCAGAAAAGCATTAACTTCGCTGAGACTGGTCCTGAGGCGGAAATGCATGCTATTGCAAAGGCAACTGAGTCAGCTTCCTTTCAAAAGACACACGCTATCCTGGACAAGGTGCTGGAGGAATCGCAGCTTGCCGGCCAGTATAACGAGCTGCTGGCGGCGCTCGAGTCCAAGTGCAGAGCCGTCGATGCGGATGTAACGCGTCTGCGCTTCGAGATTGAGCGTCTTGCTACTTGTTTGATCCCATACTTGTCAGCTTACGGTCACTGGCGGAAGGAGTTGGATGCGTATCTGAACTCCGAGCTCAAGATGCCTAGCAAGGATGTTTACTTCACGTGGTGGACTCGCTGCACTCAGAGCTTACAAAGACTGGTGGGTGGTCAGGATGGAAACGATACTGGTAGCGTGACGAACTGGAGTACTGCTCCCTCTCAAGAAAGCATTGCTGAATCGGTTGTTGTCCTGCAGCGTCTGAGTGAATTACGTTTATACGGCAGCACTTGTGTCGAAGGCCGCGAGATGGATGATGACGTTCAAGAAGACTCTCCCCTTTTTGCGGATGTGGACGGATTACTTCAGGACGCTGTGAGTGCTCTCTCTGCGCTGAAGCTATCGAACGCGCAAGGCCAGCGTCTGATGAAACTTGCAGGGGCATCTTGGATGATTGAAGCAATCGAAAAACTCGTCGGTGTGGGTCAATCTACTAACGCTGATAGATTCGTAGATGGCGCATTTACCCCTATGCTGGCCATGTCCTCGGGGTTCCAGCAAGTGGTAGCTGTAGCCCATGCGTGTGTCACACTGATCGAGCTGGTGTCGACACCCAAGGGCTCAATGAAAAGGCTCCGATCAAGTGAGCTTCTTAGCGAAAGACGTCGCGCTCAGAGTGGCCAAGATGCTGCGAAGCCATTCGACGGGTTTATTGGTATTTTGGAAACTGTTGGGTCGCTGGCCGTCGTGCTTCAAGAAGAACTCATCTCGAACCTTCACGCAAGACGATGGGATGCAACGGCGTATCTAGAGTTGGCGAGCGCTGTTGCGGCAGTTTTGGCGACGCCCGATGATGTAGCACACGGCTTTGAAGATAATTCGTCGCTGCAAACCGTTCTGGCAGAGCATCCTGGTGTTCAAAAGGTCTTCACAGCGGCCTGGACTGTCGTACAGAAGATTTCGGTGCTGGTCGAGGCGCTGCATGAAGTGGCGGTGATGACTGATGAAGAAGCTGGGCAAACCAAGAGGCTGTCCAGTGTCGGTTGGATCGAGTTAGTCCTTAACTTCACCAAACTGGCAACTCGGTCAGAAGCGCACGCGGTGGAGAATGATGCACGCGTGGTTTGGACCGTTCACATGGATGATTTCGTTCCCAACTGCTTGGTGAAGTTACTTCGATGCCAGCTTTCCAGTATCATATCGTACGAATGGAAGTTTGACTTCTTGGCCCTCGTTAATGAGCAATATGCTCAAGCGGATGAGGTCGAAGGGAGCAAGCTCAATGCCCAGTGGGCCGCGTTCTTCTCCTCTCAGATCCCGGATATATTGCCGTCGACACTGACGCGTCAGCCAAATGAGACCCCGGAGGTGCAAGTGGACGCTGTACGTAAATCGGTGACCCAAGTGCTGACCGTGTGCGAAGCGTGGTGGGCTCAACAATGGGAAATGGTTCAGTCAAATGGCTGGGCTACGAAGGTCTCGTCCCTTCGCAAACACCATGAGCGACGCCTTCGATACGCTACGTGGCTGGCAGTCCAACCAGGAACGGAGACGAAAGTGATCCAGGTGCCTACCCTCAGTCGCGTCCAGCTGCTCACGTTCCTGTCGTCGCAGTTACCGCATCTCAATGCGTGGCTCATGGATCAAGTCACTGTGGAAGCGAATGTGTTGGAATTAGCCCACCAAATGAATTGTCTTGCGTCGACTGTTAGTGCTGCGCCCCAAACCGATCAGCAAGCTGCCAACGAAAGCCCCAGCGACTGTATCCAAAGTTGCTACGGCAAGGTAGCGGCGCTGTTTGAGTACGGACGAGCGCTTGCAGATCTTGTGCAGGGTATTAGTGTGATCGAGACATCCACCGACGAAGTGATGCCAGAAGCCGCCCAAGTGGAACTTGAGGTGCATGCTGTGGGAAAGAGCATTCTTCAGGAAGCGGCGAGTGCAGCCCAGATCTTAGCGGGATGCAGCAAGGCGGCGGATGGGATGGATACTCGCTTGCTTGCGCTTCAGGACGAAGTGAAGCGTAGACAGACTGCACACGACTTGGTCGCTTCGTTGAAGCACGCTGCAGACGCTGAGCTTCAACGAGTCTGTGCTGAGAACGAAGGTGCAGTGTTTGAAGTTGCACGCGCACTCCGTAAGTACGTGACGGATATGCGCGATGTGCTCAAGGGTTTCGATAAGTTCAAGACGCCGTCAAAGCAAAGTCAAGCCGGTGCCGGGTCAGAGAAGGCGCGCCGTGATCGACAACTGCAGAGTCAACGGGAATCGGGAGCTTCAGGTCGTTCTTCTCCGAAGATGGTGGCAGACTTTTTCTTCATGGAGAATGATCGCCTTGTGAAGATTCTTCTTCGCAGCATCCGGTCGGTGAATCACTTGCAGCAACTGGAAGGTGTCCTGGAACGACACGGGGAGTTGTGTGCCGCTTTACGGGCTGCAGTGACTCGAATCGATCAAGCTTTGCGCGACTTTGATACCCACGGAGACCAATTACTGGCAGTCGGTGCGCAAGATACGAGCGCCACGGGTTACCAGCTGCTCCAGTTGCTGCTTGATTTGATGGAGTCGCTTCTTGTGGCAACGAGCGATCGTCAGACAGACGCCGACGGCACCGCAACGGTGGATTCGCTAGAAGAGCCCCCAGCGCCGCTCCTGCTAATGGGTCGAGACCTCGTGCGAGGATGCGTGAAGCTGTTTTTCGAAGCGACGGAGATGGCAGATCGCTTGTCAAGTGCAGAAGATGAAGGTCACAGAGCAGGCGGTGTTGCTTCTTCGGCTGATGACGAAGCGGAGGGCGACGAGCAGCAGGGAGGTACAGATGATCCCACCGCTGCGCTCGAGTTGGAGGGGGAAGCCATCAGCAGTGACAGCGGAAGCGGCTCTCAAGACGCCACAGTTGCGACTCCCCAGGCGGTAGAGGAGAAAAGTCAATACGGTCTACGAGTGCTGAAACGTATTGAGGAGAAGCTGTGTGGCACCGTGACGGAGATGGCCCCCAGTCCCCCGGTGCTGACGGTCGAGCAACAGGCGTCGTGGCTTATTGACGAGGCCACCAAGACGGACAACCTCTGCGTCATGTACGAAGGGTGGACGCCGTGGATTTAGAGAACCCCCTGCTACAGAACCAACAAAACGGATCAAGGGCTGACAAAAACGCACTTTTATTTGATGACGAGCACGAAAACCTGAGCGTCTTTCGTTTTCTTCTTGATGGCAAGCTTCCTTCGCATCGCACCGCTCTCCACCTTCATCGTATCAGCCAGCGCACACCGACTCGTTTCTTGTGGGTCTAGTGGAACTTGTACTGGATCTTCTTGTGCACCTGGACGAGGAACTCGACGTACGACACGTCGTTGCGTGTACGGTCCTCTACGAGCGCGCTCATGAAGCGGTTGGCACGCCAGTCATTCTTACTCAGGATCTCTAGAGGCTGCGAAATCGGGATGGTCGAGTTGAGGTACTCCACGAGCGACCGCAGCCGCTCGCGAGCGCTCATGCCATCGCCGTCGGTCTCAGGGGGCTCGCTGTCCAGCGTTTCGAACAGGTCCAGAGTCTGCTCGGCCGTGTCAGCGTGATCCACGCCGAAGAATTCAAGAAGCAACTCCGGGGAAGCCTTCGGGCCAATGTAAATGTAGCAGCACATGGCCGAGTGAAGCAGGAAAATACCTTCCTCATCGAGCTTTTCGGCCGTGGGCGGAAGCTGTGGAGGAAGGATAAACTTGCCATCTTCGTCCAATGTACAGCAGTCGTCCGCCAAGTCGTGCACGCTGTAGAGCTTGGGGTAGACCGCCGAGACGCAAAACTCGACCGGCAGACTGTTCAGCAGTCCCATCATCATCACCCGCTCGTCTGCACGCACATCAATGAAGCCACGCGGAGGGTTGCCCACGAGGTTTCCTCTCAGCGCACGACTCTTCAAAGTAGCCAGCGTGTACAGCGGCAACAACTTGAGAGACTCGGGCAGAATGAGCTGACCCGAGGACGAAGATGACGCGCAGTACTTGCGGTAGTTGAACAACACGGTCACGCACTGGTCGACCAGCGACTCCTTGACCGCCATGGGCGTGGCACGCATCAGCTGCTTGTCCACGAACTGGCGCGCCGCTGAGCGCTGCCACACTGAGCAAGTTGCGTCCAGGTCAGCGAAGCGGAAAACGTTCGACAGCAGCGGCTCCACCTGCAATGCCAGGTTGTGCACACGCACACAGCGCAGTCCGTCACTGCGCGTGTACAGCAATGCTGCCTGAATGTACGCGTCTGTACCCTCGGCCAGCTGCTCGTCGTACGCAAAAGTCACGCACATCGAGCGGTCTTGGTCAATGACGGCAAACTCCATCTCGTCCGTGGTGAACGCGCTGCCACCGCGCGCGTTGAAGAAGTTGCCATACGAATGCTCCACGCGTAGACCCGCACTGCAACGCACCTTGAGCACAGCTTCGTAGCCGCTGTCACGGTCCACAAGCCGCTGTAGCATGCTAGTCAGGTGGTGGCGATTACTCGACTTCTCCTTCTCAAACTGAGGCATGTATTGCACGCGGCCGCCAGTCAATTCGCACACGCGGCCAACATCGGCCAGAGAGGCGAACGTGTTGGCAACCGAGAACACGTCCAGAGAAACGTGGTTCTCAGCGCACTGGCGGGCCAGGTCCTCGTACGCGTTGTTCTCCTCAGGGGTGTACAGATCCACCTCCTTCGTCGTACCATAGGCACCGCTAACTTCTTCACGTTTGACGCGGCCAACGCCCACGCGAGGGGCGCCCGCGTGAAGCAGCACCACGCGTCCTCCTGAAACGGACAGAGCGTCGGCCACGCTCCAGAGCGCTGCGCCCGACACCGACTGATTCTTCGTCGTCTTCTCAAACGAGCGCGTGATCACTTCGGACAGCTCCGTGATCTTGTCACCGGCGGCCGGGTCATCCATGGATACTAGCCAGCTACTAGGCGGCAGTGGAGCCACAGGGTCATCAACGTCGGGGCAGATGCTCATCGAGATCGACGACGAACCGTTGTCCATACGGTAGTAGTGAACGGCTGTATCGAACGTCACAATTCCCACCTTCTTGCGCTTGTTTTGCGCCATTGACGGCAGCAAGTACTGAATCGTTTGCAGAGCACTCGTAGCTAGGCCAGTCTGGAACGAAAACAGCGACACGTCCAGGACGAAGACGAGGATAGGCTCTTGCGGGGGGCGGATCGTGTAGGCAGCAGGCACGACGTACTCGACCGAGCCGCGAGAGAGCTCCGCCCGCTCCTGGATATCGCGGCGCTTGCCGTACTGGTCCACGCTGCAGTAGTAGTCGCGTGGGGTCTCGTTGTGGAGCTGGCAAATGTTGCAGACAAACTTGCGGCCACCCTGGATAAACTTGGTGAACGAGTTCACGTAGGCGGCGCAGCGTGTGCATCGGAGCGGGCCGTTGGGCCCGAAGTCCACCAGAGGAATAGGGAGCTCGTCCTCTTGCAAGTCGGCCAACGGACAGATGACTGCAGCCAGGGGCAAGCCACACTGCTTCAGCAGCTCTTTCGACACGGGGATGTGGTTCAGCGTCGGGCGGATAAAGCGCGGGTTGCAGCATCCTTCGTCCACACACACATAGTCACTGGAGGCCTGCGGGGGCATGGTCACTGTGTGTCCGCGGGCGACGTACTGGACACGCTCGGCCGACACGACAGGCCGAGGAATCTGCGTCGGGTCGATACGCTGCTTCGGCGCCTGAGGAGCCTGAGGCTGCTGTTGCGGAGCTTGGTATCCTCCTTGCTGGGGCTGGCCATAAACTCCCGGGGCCCCAGGTGCACCGTAGGGCGGCGCAGCAGCTCCAGGCGCAGGGGGTCCGGTGTAAGGCCCAGCATTACGGTTTGGCTGGAGATACGGCGCTGTTCCTCCGGCAGGAAGCGGGGGTCCTTGCTGCTGCTGCTGACCGAACTGGGGCGGGGGCCCAGGCGCACTGCCGAACTGCTGTCCTGGGCCGGGCGGCCCCTGCTGGAACTGCTGTCTCGGCGGGCCTTGCTGACCAGGAGGACCTGACTGGAACGACGGCGGGCCTGCTGGTGGAGGAGCATTCTGGAACGATCCTGGTCCTGGCGGGCCTTGGCCAAGGTACGCAGCGCGTCCCGGCGCGGGGCCGGGTGGCCCCCTGTTCATCTGCGGCACACCACTATTCCCTCCATTGGACGGCGGGCCTGGCGATCCTAGCACCTGCTGGCCAGGTCTGAACGAGCCTTGAGAGCTCGGAGCGGGCGGGCCAGTCTGTCCTGGCCGGAATGAGCCTTGCGAGCCTGGGGCCGGCATCTGTTGGGCTTGGCCGGGGAGGCCCGGACGTCCTCCGAAGCCTGAGTGAGGCGCCTGAGGCTGCTGAGCTCCCGGGAAGCTGCGGCCGGGGAAGTTGCCTGCTTCAAACAGCAAAAAAGTGAGTAACTAGCATGAACTCTAATAAATTGATAGATGGCAGGGAAGACAGCTCTGCGCACCTGCTGGTTGGGACATGGGTTGTTGCTGGTGCACGTTGCCTCCATATCCTGGAGGGTACACAGCACCGTAACGAGTGAACAGTGAGAGATAAATCGAGTGAGGGGAAGGCTCAGAGCAGCTCGTACCGACGTTGGGCGGCGCGAATCCACCGCCGCTTCGTGGCGCCTGCTGTAGCTGCTGTGGGGGCGCTTGGCCAGCGTAGCCGCGTGGCGGGAAGTTCGGCTGCATCCTCTCCGCTTTGAGAGCTGGCGGTTCCACGTATGCAGTGCAAGATCGAGGGAGCGGTGATGTGGTGAACACAATATGGTGTAACAAACGCAACCTGTAGCCATCCGCTAACACCCTCGTCCGTCGACGGTGCTGTTCCACCGTCAGGGCACTCGTGAGAGATCGGCGCGAGCATTAGAAAAATCAGAACATGACATCTACCCGACGAGCTTCGAAATTGAGGAAAGTATTGTGCGTTCCGCCTGAAATTTCCGCGCGCGGTTGGTTGAACCGCGCAACCCTAATCCCCACAAAATTCGTGCACCTCCCGATA
>KV737090.1:1730-17806 GCA_000500225.2 Phytophthora pinifolia | reverse complement strand
TACAAGTGCTACCAGGTGTGACGGGGCACACAGCACGTTGCCCAGAGGAAGTGCTGGAAAGTTTGCAATACTTCCAGTGAACTACTGCTCACTAGTCCGTGGTCTCAGGGGACTGTTAACCAACTAGAGGATAAGATAAAGACTGAATATATTCAATACAAACTAAAGGCTCCTATAATGAAACCTAATCAACTGACCAATCGTTGGCTCAGAGGATAACGGGTATCTCGTACCCCGAACAGGCATATGTAACTACGTAGGTCCGTACTTAATACGGAAGGGACCTTTTCGTCCAATGGGAATGACGCCTCGTCAATCCCTATGCAACGGCACACACATTCTGTTTGGTGTCCCGTTACCAGGGATCGGCAGTAACTCGAGTCGCCAGTACAAACCAGTACTATAGTACTACTACTATTACTACAGTAACCAGTAGTTCGCACAATTCTCAAATTACTGTTACTGTAGTAACCAGTAGTTTGCCCGGTCGCTCCGATAGTACTGTTGAACTACTGCCAGGGTCCAGAAGCGCAGCTGACGGCCGGCACTTTAGACCATCGCTCTGGATGACAAGCTGGAAGCTTTTCGCGCCTACTTGCCCAACCCTTAGAGATTTTCGTAATTCACGTCGTCTTCTCACTCTCACTTACTCGCACGTCAAAGCCGCAAGCTGTAGCATGCGTGCTTGCAGCGGCTGCGGGTAGCTGCTTGTGGAATGGAGCGTTCACTTTGCAATTTCCTCTGCAACCCGCAACCGACGGCCTCATTAGCACCTTACGCCGCCCAAGCCAGCACCAACGCTCCGATGAAGTGCGCCTTTGCCGACTGTATCAACCCGGAGCTGGCAGCCATGAGACCTTGCTCTATCTGCACTCAACAAGTGCACCACCTGTGTTCTAACGATCTTTTTGATCCTTGTAACATTGCTGTGCGGTACGTTTGTTAGTCGACTTCACGCAGCACATTTGATGTAGTTGCTAATTGTCTTTTACAGCTTTTGTAGCCAGGTGTGTGTCGACCAATGGAAGGAGAGGAACAAAGCAGGACTGCCGGAAGCGGGTGCCAGTCTGCCGTTGACCTTCGAGATTGCGGGCCCTCCATCGTTGCGCCAGAAGGCGAGCCAGGACTCGGCAAGTACTTTGAGCGAGTCGAGTGGGCTTCTCAGCAGTCAATCGTCGGTGGAGGACTCGACGGAGAACCATGTCCATGTCGATTCGTTCGGCGTTCCAATTGGTGTGCAGCATTACCGTCCTTTGGGGAAGCGCGACGACGTGTGGAATGTGGCTCATGTACTTGCGACCCCGTACCCAATGAGCGACGACGACGATGCTGAGATCTTCACGCACCTGTGTGTGCTCTGCGTGTTGAACCTCACTAGCCATCCCAATGCCTCGGAAGACGCGTGGGAAGGGGCCTTGAGACGGTGGAGCCACACATCCAATGTCAAGGATCACATGGTAGCCATGCACAGCTCCCATCGGATCGGGAAAGCAGAGGCCGCCAAACGTGCTAAGCGGGCCCGTCACCAAATTGAAGCGGCGCTGGGAGAGCCACAACGGTCGAAGTCTCCTCGCACCGACCAACGCTCACGCTCAAATCAAGTGTTGACCAAGAGAGGGTAGCTACAGAAGCTTTGGGGACCGACGCCAACCGAGATCAACGTTTTCATTGCGCGTTGGCTGATTAACGACGGGCTACCCTACAACACTGTGGTGTCCAAAGACTTCCGTCACCTCATTGAGCGCATCTCTGGCAACCCTGACGCGACTATTTTAGCGGGCAGCACCTTCAACAGTATGCTGGACGCATCGTTCATGCGGTTTTGCGACATGGTGAAGAGCCTGCTGACGTTGGAGTTTAAGGTCGCGTACGACATGCCGTATTTGAACCTGCATCACGACATGTGCTCGAGTGGAGGTGAGTGGCGGGATCGTCGGTCTCATTCATTGACAGCAACTGGCGCTTTCGACACATCCCTCTGGTGGCAACGATATATAACGACACTCATGGTGACGAATTTGATCACGTCACGCATCAAGGCTTTCTACGGCGTTGACATTGCTACGATGACGCAGTTTTTGATGTCTGACACGACGCCAAGCGCTCGCAAAGTGTCCACGCTCTTTGTGGATACTGTCCAAGTGGACTGCGCCATGCACGTCCTAAACATGTGCCTGGTCTACGGTCTCGGCATGAGGGAGAACGTCGAGAACATTTACTTGCCTGACCCCAAGACCAACATCGTGGAGAAGCATCGCCGCATTTGCACGCTTGGTGGCCCTTTCGCTGAAGGTGCGGCTTTGGTCAAGAAAGTTCGCTCCCTGAACAACTACTTCAGCACACCACAGCATGTTGAACGGCTTACGAAGGTGCAGAAGTTCTACGGGCTGCCTGAACTGAATACTATGGTTGACTGTGACACCCGCGTGGCATCCACACTGACGGTGTTTCAGCGAGCCGTTGTGAACTACGCTGCTTTCAGGGCGTATTTTCAGTGCTGCGAAGCCTATGACGACCCGGCCGTCTTCGACAAACTTTCGCTCAAGGAATGGGAGCTCATGACCGAGCTGGAAGCCGTGACGGTGCTGCTGGCGGAGTTAGCCCGGATCGAAGTTCAACGCAGTGACCGTGTTTCATCGGAGATGATCGTGCTGCTGAAGGTTGCTGTTGACCGCCTCAATTCGAGCAAATTCCTGCTGTATGAACTCGATGCGCTTCGAACAGCAAAGACTAACGAGAAGTCCCTCCCCAGACGTGAATCGCACATCAACTCACTCTCCGCTGAAGCTCATACCTGCATTCGCCGACTCAAGGGCCAAGTTGCCAAGAGACTGCCCAGTCTCACTGCCGAGACCGTCATCATTCTGCTGCTTGACCCTCGGTTTAAATCCTCGGTTGATATGCTCGTTCGTCCAGTCGCGTCCCAAACGCCCACCACCACACCACCCTTTGCCACGACGGAAAGTGCTACTGACGACGTCTACGATGCTAAAGTTGACAACGTTATCAACGAAGGTCGAAGAGTACTGCGCGATGAACACCGTGACGTTTTCAGCGCCATGCACCGCACTGCGCCCGGCACAAACAACAGTGCCTCCACGACGGAGACGTCTCCGAACATGGACTTGGTGCCGTCCGTTGACGACGAAATGGTCCTCTGCAGTGYACCCGTAGCTGCGTCGCCTGAGAGCAAACCAACTCCACAACACCTTCACGACGAAGCAGACAAAGTCCTGTCCGAGTGGTACGACTACACTGTGCCATGGGTGAGCGTCGCTGTGCATCAAGCTGCAAGTGACAAGTTAACGGCAGACGACTTTACGCGGCTACTGCTGGTGCGTCGTGGGGGTAAGGTGTGCTGGCGGCTTCAAGATCTCTGCAAGCATGTCGACATTTGCCAGTGGTTTCTGGGGACGGGAAGGCCACTTTTCCCTTCCATCAACGCGCTCGCTCGTGTATGGCTGTCTCGCAGCGCTGTTTTCTCGACCGGAAGCTTCGTGATGAGCTCGCTTCGCACGCGAACCGCCAACGAGCGAGTCGAGAAGCAAGTTATTATGAAGCACAACCGGAGCGAGATCAAGTTGATGGAGATGGTGGCTGGAAAGGCGGCGATCGTCGACGATAAAGCAGTGTCAAGCTGTTCGGTGTAGCCATTTCGGCAGCTCGGTGATGTAGCCATTTCAGTAGCCAACAGCCAGTAGTTCGACAGTACTATAGTACTATTACTGTAGTAACCCAGAAGCCAGAAATCGAGTTACTGTTACTGTAGTAGTTCAAATCGCCCTGCTGGTGAACTATTGAGAAAAAGTGCCAGTACTGCCGATCCCTGCCCGTTACAGATCGACTTTAGGTTCCACAAATCCTCTAAATCCTTAACCGTGGATCTAAATCTGGAAAGACGCCTCAAGCCAAAATTCAATCCCTTTTCGAGCCCCGAATCTTTGCCAAAGAGCAAACGCTAACGACATGAGCGCGCAGTCCACGTTTTCGCAGACACCCGTCTACCAAGCGCGAGTGTCCAGCCCCAAGGAGGTGGCGGCCGAAGAAGCGCTCGTCTATGAAGGTGCGCAGCCGGCAGCTGGGGGATGCAGTGGCGATCTTTCCCTCCTTCCCACTGACTGACGCGTTAACGTGCTATTTGTATGCAGAGCTGAAGCGGACCATCACTCTGCTCGATACGGTGGTGAGGACCAACGCCAAGGAGAAGATCCCGCGCATTCTCCGCGCCACCAGCAAGTTGCGTAAGTCGCTGTCGGTGGTGCAGCTGCAGCAGGCCGTGGAGCAGCTGCTGCCGTCGCAGAACGCGTCCAAGCCGGCGCTGTTGGCGCTGCTGGCCAAGATCGAGACCAAGGCGCAGGCGGCGGTCGACGAGGCGCGCGCTACTGCCACCAAGGACCAAGATGTGGAGATGGCAGACGCGTCGCCAGAGGTGGAGCCTGCTGCTGCGGCCCCCGCGACGGTGGTGCTGCCTGTGGTGGACCTCATCGAAGTGGAGATCTACCTGTTCCTGTACGTGCTGGCGGCGCTGACGAAGTATAAGCTGGCGCAGGAGGCGCTGGACACGGTGGACAAGGTGGTGGCTCGCTGCCAGCAGTTCAACCGCCGCACGCTGGACCTGTTCCAGGCCAAGGTGTTCACGTACTACTCCAACATCCACGAGCAGTTCGGTCACGACCTACCCGCCATCCGCAACACGCTGCTGGACGCCCACCGCACATCGTGCCTGCGCTATGACGAGGCGGGACAGGCCACGCTCATTAACCTGTTGTTGCGCAACTATCTGAAGGACAATCTGTACGAGCAGGCGTACAAGTTTGTGAGCAAGACTACCTTCCCCGAGACGGTGTCGAACAACCAGTTCGTCCGATACCTGTACTACGTGGGCAAGATCCAGGCTGTGCAGCTCGAGTACACCGAGTCGTACACGAAGCTGATGCAGTCCATCCGCAAGGCCCCAGCCAACACGGCCTTTGGCTTTCGGCGTACGGTGTTCAAGCTTGCTATCATCGTGCAGCTGCTCATGGGCGAGGTCCCCGAACGCAATGTGTTCAACCAGGACGAGCTCCGCAAGGCACTGGCGCCGTACCTGCAACTCACCAACGTAAGATTGCTTCGACTGGATTTCTCTGACGCTGCTGACTAACGTGGCAATGACTTTGTTGCTGTGCGCAGGCTGTCCGCGTGGGGAACCTGGAAGAGTTCAACGTGGTTCTATCGCAGCACGGTGCGGTCTTCAAGGCTGACAACACGTACACGCTGATCCTTCGGTAAGCAGCACGATCTTTGATTGAGTGAAACACGGCGCTAACTGATGCACGCCATGCTTGTTGCCCAGCTTGCGTCACAACGTCATCAAGACGGGTCTGCGCAAGATCAGCACGTCGTACTCGCGGATCCTGTTCACGGACATTTGCGAGAAACTCGCCCTGGAGGACGCGCAGAACGCCGAGTTCGTGTGCGCCAAGGCTATTCGTGACGGTGTGATCGACGCCGTGATCGACCACGAGAATGGCTGGCTGCAGCTCAAGGAGACGGTGAATGTGTACACAACCAACGACCCGCAGACGGCTTTCCAGAGACGTATCACCTTCTGCTTGGACGTGCACAATGAAGCGGTGAAGGCCATGCGCTACCCGCCGGATGCCTACAAGAAGGATCTGGAGAGCGCCGAGGAGCGTCTCGAGCGTGAAAAGCAGGAGGAGGAGCTTGCCAAGGAAATCGAGGACGAGATGGACGAGGGACTGTAAACCTCGACAACGTAGCACTTTTGGTGAGAAGTGGCTACTGCTGAGAGGCGATCGAACGCCTGCAGCAGCTCTCCCACACTGTGCCAGAAGGCGAGCTAGCGCTGACAATTCACACGCGATCGAAAGCAAGCAATGGCTAACCGCTGCAATCACACGCACTTGACTAAGCAGCACTAGCAGCAGCAATATTCATGGCATTACTTCTCGCCGACCCCAAGGTGACTGCGGCCGCGAGTATATTTTGCTTCACATGGTCTTGATACAGTTCTTCCCCCGGGATGCGTGCTGTCCTGCTAAGCCACTCACTTCTTCTGGGCCCAGAGCGGCGCCTGGTAGCGGCCCGAGTGGTACGGCGACTGGCCGGCCACCCAGCCAGGCACGTTCTTCATGACCTGGCGCTCCTTCTCCAAGATGTGCTTCTCCTGCTCCAGGAACTCGACATCCGCCTCGGCCTGCAGAAAAGGCAGCAACGCGATGCGGTTCTCACGCTCCTCACGGGCGACCTCGCGGTGGTGCTTGTTGTGCTGGCCCACCAGGTAGTAGCCAACGGACGTGACGAGGAAGGTGCCGAGGAAAAGCGACCATCCCGGTGGTCCACGCGTGGCCGGGCCGTTCTTGAAGAACTTGACGGGCTTGAAGCCGCCCGCAGGCGGCATCTCCTGGTTGGGCGTGTGGAAATCGGGCGTGGCCATGGCTGCGGTCGGTCGGGGTCGGGCGTGCGGCGGCGAGCTTCGCTTCTCGGCCTCAAGTTGTGTGGGGTATGGGGGCAAGTGTGAAACGTTTGGAATTCAGCCAATCATGAGCATTTGTGGTTCTATTATATTATTTTCGTCCAATCCCCACGATCTCGGAGCTAGGGCAGTGCTAATACAAAGATGCGACGGTGTGGGTCACACCAATAGCGGAATAGGTTGTTGTTCACCACCAGCTTGGGTTTCATCAAGTATTCTCTTGTCTTCGCCCGCGCGCGCCATGGCCAGCAGCATCTGTCCCACGTGCTCCTGCACAGAGATCGATGTGGTGGACGTGAGCGGCGAGGCCGTCTGCGTGAGCTGCGGTACCATCCTCGAGGAGAACAACATCGTGTCTTCCGTGGAGTTCCAGGAGTCGGGCGGCGGCGCGCATTCGGTGGTGGGCCAGTTCGTATCGTCCACGGCGTCCAAGTCGTACGGCAATATCGGAACCAGCGGCCGCAACTATGGTCTCGAATCGCGCGCCAACACGCTGGCCAACGGCAAGAAGAAGATCCGCCAGATCGCGGGCATGCTGCGTCTCGGAGACCACTACGTGGACTCGGCCTTCCGCCTCTTCGCGCTGGCGCTGCAGCGCAATTTCACGCACGGCCGCAAGACGCAGACGGTCATCGCCGCCTGCCTCTACATCGTGTGCCGACGCGAGCGCTCGCCGCACCTGCTCATCGACTTCTCGGACAAGTTGCAGATCAACGTGTACGTGCTGGGCGGCGTCTTCCTCAAGTTCTGCAAACTGCTGCAGATCCACCTGCCGCTCATCGACCCGTCGCTCTACATCCACCGCTTCGCCTCGCAGCTCAACTTCGCCGGCAAGACGCACAGCATCGCAACCACGGCGCTGCGCCTCGTGGCCACCATGAAGCGCGACTGGATCGAGACGGGCCGACGGCCCTCGGGCATTTGCGGCGCGGCCCTGCTCATCGCCGCGCGCTCGCAGTCGGTCATGTGCAGTCTGCACGACGTGATGGACGTCGTCAACATCGGCGAGCGCACGCTCAAGCAGCGACTATACGAGTTCTCGCTCACACCGACGGCGCAGCTGACCTACGACCAGGTGGGCAAGCTCGAGATGTCGCGTGTCGAGTGCGACCCGCCTAGTTTCCAGCGCCACCGCGAGAAGGAGGTGATGGAGATGCTGCTGCTCGAGTCGGAGAAATTGCCGCTGGAGAAAAATGAACGAAAGCGACTCACAGGAGGGAACGAGGATTCCGACGACGACAGCGACGAAGACGAGGACGAAGGCGGTGCTATGGCAAAAGGTATGTTGAACGACAAGGCGCAGCGCATGAAGGACGAGGAGATGTCTCGCTTCCTCAGCGGGGACGCGTACTACAAGAAGAAACAGGCAGAGGCACTTTTGGGCAGTGATCGTGCGATCGTCGGGGCAAAGGGTGCTGCCAAGGGCGGGCGTGGAGACGACGATGACGAGGAAATTGACTACGGATTCGATAACGCCAACGACCAGATCGTCAACCGCGCGAGTCGCTTGGCGGCACAGGAAGTTCTGTTTCGGGTGCGCAAGAAATCCGCTCGCTACATTATGCGCAAGCGCGAGGAGGCGAACTTTTACAAGACGATCGAGCGAGACCTTACTATGGCGCTCGAAGAGGATAGCACATCGGCGAAGCCTCGCATCAGTGAAGAGAGGGAGCAGGACGACGATGTTAACGGCGAAACAGAACACAGCGCCAGCCCAACTAGCTCAGCCGATGGGGAAGCAGGCTCTGCGCTGACAAGGAGACGGAGGTCACGTGACTCGGCTGACAAAAGTAACGGCCACGAAAAGAGGAGGAGATCAAGGTCAAGCGACGAAATTTCTGAACACGATAAAGATGCAGAGGACCCAGAAGAGGAAGACAAAGCGGCAGTGGCAGAGAAGCAGGACGCCGCTGCGAAAGGAAGCGCCGAGGAAGGTACCGCAGACACGTTCTCGGATTTGGATGACGACGAAATCAACTCATTACTGTTGACAAGAGAGGAGGCGGACAAGAAAACGTTGCTTTGGGAGAAGATGAACAAGGACTTCATCCAGGAACAGGTATACTGTCGATGCTCATCAGTGCATGCCACCTTAAAGATTGTAGACTAACTCTGTATTGTGTCTTTCAAAACGTGCAGGAGCAAAAGCGGCTACTTGGCTTGTCCGCACCCGACGCCCCCAAGAAGAAGCGAAGAAAGAAAGTCCCCGATGTGAACGCGCCTCCCCCAGACACGGCACAGCACGCAATCTATGTGAGCACCTGAGCTGATCGCCCTACGCATCTTTTTAGCCCCTCTGACCTCGCACACCACTGGTTCCATTGCACAGAAATTAAAGAGCCGAAGAATCAACTATGAAGTCATCGACGAACTCTTTGGTGAAGCGGCAAGCAACGGCTTCTAGGACATTAAGCCAGTCATGAAGCTGCAGGAAGGAGCAGAGGTTTGCTCTGCGGCAGACGCGCGCTCAGCAAGTGTTTCGGACATGGTTGGAGCTAGCAAGCGAGCCCGTCACCACCTGGACCCAGAAAGAACATTATTGGCGACAAACACGATGAATGTCCAGTAAATGCAACTTGTTCGCGCTCGTGTTGGGCTTGTTGGTTTGCTTTGGCTGCTATTTCAACATGTCCTGGCCAGCACCTTTTGAGAGCACACCATCGAATGGAATGTTTATGAGGTTCATTATTTGAAAAATACTTAATCTAGCCCAGCTGAGCGCGGTGCACGTATGTACAATATCTACAATAGCAGCCACGAATGGCTCAACAAAAAATCGTCGGCGGTCAGCACAGGAGCGCCTCCAAATCTTCCAGCGGCAAGTGAGCAACCTCGCCAAACTCGGTGGCGCTGAACTTCATCAAGATGGCGGTCAGGTCGCACGGCTGGGTCAGAATTGGCCATAGATCTTGCGCGCAGGGAACAATCTCTTCAACCTCGTAGCCCGAGAGCTCCACGAGGCGCGAGTTCCATACAAGCCCCGGCGCCTGGTTCTCTACGTAACAGTAGGCTGCGAGCAAACACGCACAGGCAATGGCCGAGGCCTCGTAGTTGGCTCCGAAGGTGAAATCGAGCAGCGAACACTCTGCGAAGTAGTTAGCTAGCTGCCCGATGAGCTCGTCCTCCTCTTCAAAATGCTCCAGGTAGTACCCCAGAAAGCTGCTGATACTTGGAGCAGCCAAATTGAACTTGAGTACATTGAGCAGATCCCTCTCACAGTCGACGAGGTCCGCCTTGGAGTACGATCGCTCACAGATGTACAGCAGATCGTCCATATCGCACGGGTAGATCTCCTCGAACTTTGAAGCGATCAGCAGTGCGGCCACCCCAATAAGCTGGAACCGTTGTGATTTCACAGACGCCTGCGCCAAATACCGGTCGATGTAGTTGACAGTCAGGAACAGTGTCTGCGCTTCGAGCTCGAACCGCTGGTGCACCTCGACGAGCCAGTCTACAAGCACAGCGCGCATCTTGGGGCGCACACTCTGCTGCGTAGCAAAAAGATCCTTCGTGACGTGGTACCGGTGCTCTCGTGCACGAAGGTTTTCGTAGATGGAGCAGGCATACTCGTCCGCTGAACCAGGCGAGTAAATCCCAGCAGATTGTGTCGCCACGGAGCGCGGCGTGGCAGGCAGTTCGGCCTGTTTTCCAAGCATGTATTCGTCCGCGGAATGTAATGGCCCCTCGACCTCTTCAACAACCGCCTCGACAACTTCAACTTCTTCCTTCGCCCCTACTTCAACTTCCGTCACTTCCTCCACAATCTCCACCACCTCCATCTCTTCTTCGGGATCGGTCTCAGTCCGTTCCTCTTCAGACAGCTTGTCGCTGATATTAAGCGGCTCAGCCGCTTCCAGCTCCTCTTCATCGGAGAGGTAGACGTGCTTTTTCTCTGGAGAGTCTTCGTCGCTCAGATCAATCTCGATGAGTTTGTCCACGGTGACCACCTCTGCTTTGTCCTCGACCTCCGCCTCTGGCTCCGTTCCAACCTCGTTCCAGCTGGGGTCGACCTTGGTCTCAAGGACCTCGACCGACGCCTCGCCACTGGCCTGAGTGACAGCAGAACGTGACGAGCTTGGCGGCGCGCAGAGCCCGTCGAACTCGTGATCAGCGATGAACAGGTCCCGCGCCTCCTCCTCGTCAAAGGTGCTGTAGCCGTCGAACGCGTCGCTGTCGCGCAGATCCACCTCGTCGTCCTCGGGCTCCGTCTCCACCAGCTCCGACGAGGTTGAAAGCGACTTGGGTCTGGGCTTCGACGAGGACGATGCGGAAGCTGCCGGGGACACATCAGCAGCGGCCCCGACGCCCTCCTCCTCCAGCTCTGTTGCCTCGGGCACCTTGCAGAACACTTCTTTCTCCAACGTCAGCGTTAGAGCCGCTGTCTTCTTGCCCGTGACAGTCCACTTGGCGGGCAGTTTGGAGTCGCTCGCGCGCCGAGCGACCGCCAGCAGCAGCTCGTCTTCCTCCTCGTCTACAGTGCTGTAGCCGCCCAGCGAGTCGTAGAACTCGCGCTGCTTCTGGTCCAGCTGCGTCTCGATGTCAAGTGTGAGCTCCATGGGGAGCTGCGGCGCGGCGGTGACCGCTTTCGCGACGGTCACGGTCGCTTCTGGCCCCCGTGGGTTCTCCGAGCCAGCGCTGGCGGCGACACAATCTGGACTTGCGTCCTGCAGGGGCCGGACGGCGTCCCGTCGTTCTACACATGGCTCACTTTTGAGAAAAGCAGCTCGATCATTTACGATGTCGCTGCTGCTGGCGACGGCGTCCGTCGGGGCCTCCGCCGCGCGTGCCCAAGCCAGACCACCAGGACCTAGCGGGACGGCCAGTGTCTTGCTTTCTGTATCGGTGCTGGTCTCCGGCCGCACCTCGTCGTCCGTCGGATCGCCGACCGCCCTCGGGGACAGCGGTGCGTGCTCGTGCCGATGCTTGCGCTGCGCCCGGCGGGCCTGACGTGCCGCCCGGCGCTGCTGCTTGGCCTGCTTCTTCTCTTGGCGCTTTTGCACTCGGCGCTCGTGGCCCTCGGCGTCGAACGTGCTGCGCAGCAGCTGCCACTGCGTCTGCACCAACGCCGATATCTCGGTGAACACCATTGCTGCTGGCTTCGGATCGGGAAATGCGCCGCGAGAAGCACTGGCACCGTGTGAAGTTCCGTTACGACGGGCGCTGTGTTCTTAGTTCCCTCTGCTGAAGCACTGCGTTTGAAGGCGTCGACGCTGCAGTTTCCTAGCAAATGCCGCTGTGCATGGATCATCTCCATGCCTCCTTTTTTTAAGGCACGGCCGATACCACCATTATCTAGCCCCGATTTGGCGGGTGTATACGACAGAAGAGAACAACATAGATACCTTTTAAGGCTGTAGCAGAATCCGTTTCTGCAGGCTATGTGGATGAAAGGGTTTTAGAGCCCGCTCGGGAAACGAAGCCACTTAAGACATGTACCACATGGCTTGTACGAGCGCACGCAGCACCAAGGATATGATAGCCATGTGGGCGGCGGCGCCGGAGAGGCTGCCGCTGGCAACGAAACACACACGCATGGGTGCTGGACGCTGTACATTGGCGCCGTCACTTCGGAGACCATAAGATGTTCCATTTTGCCCCTTATTCATGCGGATCTCGCCACGTTCCTGAGATGTTCCCGGGCATTTCAAAATTGTTTATTTTATGCCATTCTGAGTGAGCTGACATCCATTTAGAACAGATCGAGCTCGACATGATAGTGGAGTTCTTGTAAAATTATCAAACTTAAACATAATAAATTACAATATCACGATTCTGGAAGAAGTTTTCGCGGAACGCGCGACGCTTTTCTATGCGCAGCAGACCTTGGTCGAAGGGGCACTTTGAAAACGTACGTAGGCTACGCAACGTAGCAAGCCCAACTTGGCACCCTTTGTTGTGGTGATGGCCAGCTCAGAAGCACTGCCCCGGCACTATAATATATTCCTGTTTCATTGCTTGCAAGCCCGCTGTCACTGGCCTCAGGCGTCGCGGCGCTGCATCGAAATCATAAATCCAATGCCGCCAAGCAGCTCGACGCGTAATGCCTGCGACACCGTGGACGACAGGACGAGCTGTACTGCCGCTACCAGCACTGAGCTCCGAGCACGCACGGCAACAGATTGCCTGTCCTGCTGTTGGTAGTGCGGCACAGCGCGGCGTCAGGAGTGCCACTGGCGTGCAGCCGCCGCATGAAGGAGGCAGCGGCTGCTATGAAAGGAGCACGAAGTCATCTTCAACTAAGATAGGTTTCGTTGAGCAGTTAACATGGCGCCACCAAAAAAAAGCTTCGCCAGGAAGGAAGCGCGCGCATGAACAAAGGCCTCGACGTGATGACGGGCGCGGCGGCGGTGGCGCAGATGCTGCCCCCCGACAGCGCAGCCAAGCTGCTGCGGGTGTTCTGCTTCCTGCGGCAGCACGACCGCAAGGCGCATATCGCGAGGAAGACGGCCGAGTTGAACGCGTGGAGGCCGCCGACCCAACAACAGCAGGAGGAGAGCGATCCCGGGGAGCAAAGTTCGCCGACTGAGGCGCTGGTCAAGACGGAGCTGCTGGCCGAGCTGAACCTGCTCGCCGCTGACGAGGAACCAGACGGTCCGGTGGTCGTCTCTGGCAGGAGCAAGAGCGGGAACCCTGCCGCTGGTAGCCGCAATGCGACGGCGGTCGCTGCGAAAGCTAGCGCGCCACCGCCGACCGCGCACGAGCTTCGCAGCGAGATCAAGGGATTCCAGAAGGGTCTCATCACAAGCAGCAGCGATACGTCCGGGGTCATCACTGTGGCGGACCTTAGCTCATGTATGCGGAGTATGAACCGGGTGCCCACAAAGGTAGGTCTTGGTGCTTGTCTACCGTTAGCCTTGATGCTAACCACGCGCAGGGCGAGGTGCAGTGGATGATCTGGGAGGTTGACGATGACTTGGACGGCAGCATCAGCTGGGAAGAGTTCAAGAGTTGCTACATGCGCACGCTGCTCGACTCGCACGGCCTGGAGGTCAACCAGCTCTACTACCTCGTCCAGTTCCTGCTCTGTGACACGGACAGCAGCCAAACCGTCTCGGGTGAGTTTTGCTAGGAAGTGCTTGGTTGACGGTGACTGCTGCTGCTAACCCGTCTGCCTCGCTCTACTGTTATATACACCGACCAGCCGACGAAATCACTGCGGAACTGCAGCGCATCGGCGGTACGGAGCACCTGACAGCGAAGCTCTGGTCTGTGCTGGAAGGCGAGAACGAGGAGCAGCAGCTCCTGCGCAAGCTGACGCTGTCCGAGTTCCTCGACACCACGCTGGGCGACCTGCCATGCAGCTTCAACTTGCATTAAACCGGTACTTCTGGTATGTGTTTGAGAAGGTTCAGTATGCACTTGATAAGTAAAATCGTACTTAATGACACGCTGCTTCTCTCAACCAGAGGACAGACGGTAGTTGGAGCGCAGCACTCAGCCTGTAGCAGACATGTCGGGACCTCTGGGACGAATTATCGCGCAGGTTGTGGTCATGGGAGCGGGCATCGTGTCCAAGGCCTTCGTGCAGGCCTACCAGCAGGCCGTGCACAACGCGCGCACGGGCAACGCCGGCGCCATGGCGGCTAAGACGGTGGTGCGGAAGAACCAAATGCCCAAACAGCAGGCGCGCGAGATCCTCAACTTTCCCACAAGCGGCCCCGCGCCGTCCTCGGAGGAGATCCAGAAGCAGTTCACAAGGTACTTCGAGGCCAACGACCCGGCCAAGGGCGGCTCCTTCTATCTGCAGTCCAAGATTTTCCGCGCCAAGGAGGCGCTCGAGCTCAAAGAACCCGACGAAGAAGCGCCGCCGAGCGACGCGGCCAAGGACAAGTAGACTGGCAGTGCTGTTGGTTAGGCATGGGGTGGCCAGTGGGCATCGGAGCGGAATCTCGTTGACTCCCCAACTGCCCGGCGACAGCGAGTTAGACTGGGATAGGAAGTTACCATACGTAGCTGGGCCTCCTCTTCACCATTCGGGCGAGGGGCCGAGGTACGTCCTGCATAAAGCTCTCTCTATAATATACCTATCGAGACGCCGGCCTTGGTTAGTAAGTTGACTCGCCCGTTGGTTGGTTGAAATAAAAGGTTTTGTCCGGAGGTACTGATTCCTCATGGCAGTTGTCAATCGAACGAGCAGCGGACACTGGATATGGTGCTGGCAAATGTGCGCGCGGGCGGAGCCCTGGTCGGCGCGGCGGTGCGAAATGGCGCGGCGGCTTTCAGCACGGCTGGACGCGTGACGTTCGAGGAGCTCACGGCCGGCGCGGATGCCGAGCAGCTGCAGTTTATGAAGGAGCAGATCGTGCAGGTGGACGAGCAGGACAACGTGGTGGGCCCTATCAGCAAGAAAGATGGTAAGATCTCTCTTGCGATATGTATGACTGGCCGACGATGCACTAACCGAGCGTTGTGGCTGCTGCAAATGGACCCCGAGCAGCGCACATCCACGATGGCGTGCTGCACCGCGCCTTCAGCGTCTTCGTCTTCAACTCAAAGAACGAGCTACTGATCCAAAAGCGTGCAAGCGAGAAGATCACGTTCCCTGGCTTCTGGGCCAACACGTGCTGCAGGTAAGTGGCGCTGCATTGAGGTGTTACGTTCCTCCGCAGGAGGTTGACTTGCCGTGCGTTGATCTACTACAGCCATCCGCTATTTACGGAAGGAGAGCTCGAGGACGACGTCGGCGTGAAGCGAGCGGCCATCCGCAAGCTGGAGCATGAGCTTGGTATCCCTACCTCCACGTTCACGATCGACGACTTGGCTTACGTCTCCACGGTCATGTACAAGGTAGGCTTCCAAAACTGATTCGCAAGTTTGTGCGAACGGCGCTCATGCTTCTTGCTGCTACAAATCAGGCTGCGTCGGACGCCAACTGGGCGGAGTATGAGATGGACCACATCCTCTTCGCGCGCAGCGAGGTGTCTCTCGACAAGGTGAACGAGAACGAGGTGGAGCAGGTCGAGTTCATTGCTCGTGAAAACCTGCCAGCGCTCCTCGCCGACTCCTCGCGCAAGTTGTCGCCGTGGTTCCACCTCATCGGCTCGAACCTGCTGCCGCACTGGTGGGACAACCTGGACTCTGTACTGGCGAAAGACAGCGCCGACCGCCAGATCCACGACTTCCGTTAGACAGCCACGCGAATCCTCGCGCGCATGCCTGGCCTAATAGAACAACCACACATAACTCGATATGTGCACTTCAACACGAAACAACACGAATCAATGACTCGCATGCACCGAGTTTGTTATTTTTTGCGCCCTCTAACTTGCAAGCTCGCTGCGGCTTGTCGGGGCGAGCTTGGACAGACTGGCGCCAATGTTCGAGAAGAACGAGCCGATCGAGTACTTTGAGAACTGGGACATCCGCAGCGACGCACTTCCCAAAAAGTCTCCATTCTTGTCTGTCCCAGTCCAGCCTACGTAGATCGTGATATCGCACTGCGCAGTGGTGTTGGTGCTAGTTGCATTCACGCTGGTAGAGTGGCTATCCCCAGCATCGATGCTGGCATCGGACGAATTGGAGGAGGAGCCTGCGCAGCTATCCACAGGAGTGTAGCACGTTTTGCCCTGACCGCTCAGCCGCCCTGTTGCCGTCTCCT
>KV737088.1:23141-42185 GCA_000500225.2 Phytophthora pinifolia | reverse complement strand
CGTCCAAGAAGTACGCTCTGTGGAGTTTCAGGAAGACTGGACTGTGGATCGCAACTACGTGGTGCGTCTACTCAATAATTGTTATGGACGAGGCCGGCCCCGTTCTTTGCCTGCTTTGATCCCGTTTGTCCGTTTGCCTGTGACGTCTACAATGAGTTCTGATCGGGCAAGGTGGGCACGACCTGCGGGCTTTGCCTGACAGCAATCCTGTGGTTGGTCAGCTACCTACGATATCACCTTCAGTGGGGGGAAGTAGAGGTTGGCGGTGAGGGTCAACAGGAAGTTGATCTCGTAGCAGCTGATGAAGTAGATGATCCCGAAGAGAAAAGGCCGATTGGATCTGGCGATCCAGCTATTCCGATGAAGGACGTGGCTAGAGCTCTCATTGACAGCGGAAGTGACGAGGATGAAGCTGAAGCAAGTGATACAGCTGAGTCGTTTCGAAGATCGACACGGGTTCGACACCCGAATCCTCGTTATAAAGACTATGAAGTTGACCTTCCTGCAAGTTTGATTGTTGAGGCCGTCAATATGGTGATGGAGCCACAAACTGTGCAAGAGGCGCTGAATTCGACTGATGCTAGCAAATGGATTGAAGCATTAAATAAGGAGTATCATGATCTTATGCGGAACAACACGTGGGAGCTGGTGGCAAGGCCCAAGAACAAGAAAGTGCTGACAAGCAAGTGGGTGTTTTTGAGGAAGCGTGATGCACATGGAAATCTTGTGCGTCATCGCACTCGAATCACTATCAAAGGGTGTCAGCAGAGCTATGGAGTTGACTTCTGGGAGGCGTACTCTCCAGTGGTGGCCCAGGAGGCAGTGAAGTTTCTCTTGCTGCTAGCGCTGAACTTGGGACTTGAGGCTCGCCATGTGGACTTCGTGACTGCATTCTTGAGCGGACCGATCGGTGAGGCTGAAATTTATATGGAAATGCCTGAATATTTTGACGACGGGTCTGGTCGAGTTTGTAAGTTGTTGCGGAGTTTGTATGGGTTAAAGCAAGCGCCATTGATATGGTACCAGACGCTTGATAAGCACTTGAGGTCAAGTGGCTTTCGCCGGACGAAGATGGACGGAGGTGTTTACACTCGTTCAGTGGGAGGAAGCCCCATATTTGTGACTGTGTACATCGATGATTTGATCGTTGTGGGAACTCATGAGAACATTGAGCTGGTTCTGAATGAGCTTCGAGCTAAGTTTAAGATCAAGGGCTTGGGGCCTGTGAAAGATCTATTGCACATGGTGATTTCCTATGTTCCTGGTCAAGTTCTGTGCATGTCACAAAGTGGCTACATCGACAAGATTCTGAAACGCTTCGGTATGGAAGACTGTAGACCTGTAGCTACACCGCAAGTCATATGCAACTTGCCTGATCCGGTAGAAGACGGTCAACCCGGAGTGAATGACCCAAGCATACCGTACCGAGAATTGGTGGGTAGTCTTCAGTATTTGGTGCAAGGCACACGTCCGGAGATCGCGAACGCTGTGCGAACCCTCGGAAAGTACATGCGCAAGTACACTCATGAGCATTTTGTGATGGCAAAGAGAGTGCTGCACCATTTGAAAGGCACTCGTGACTATGGACTTTTGTGGAGGAAGCCTGCTAGTCCGGATTTACATTTCACTGCCTATGCTGATGCAGATCTCGGTAGTGAAAAGGATGATCGGAGATCGATCACTGGCTTTGTGCTTCAGATGAATGAGTGCACGCACGCCTACAAAAGCCACAAGCAGTCGATTACTCAGGGCGATACGTGCGCGGAGTTCATTGCTGCTGCTGAGTGTTCGGTCATGATTGTTTGGACTCACAATCTTTGCGAAGAGTTGAATCTCTGCCGTCGTTGACCAACTGTACTGTCGGCAAGCACCATCTATATGGGCTTAAAGTGGTGGTGTCAGTAATTCCGACAGGAGTGGCGATCAACTGCACTGATTTTGAGCCTGGAAGCGCTGCTGATGTGACCATGTTCCGTTCCAACAGAGAGAGTTCCACATGTCAGCGATGCAGAAGTTGTCGGATGAAGCGCATCTCAGCCACGACGGTCCCCTATCAGACCAGTATCAGCACGATTGGGCCGTGCTCGTAGATAAAGGATATCAGGGCCTGTCTGCTGAGTTTCGCACAATCCAACCTAAGAAAAGAGCGGCACGTGGTCCCCCGCTACGAGCGAGCGAACAGCGCGAGAGTGATCTCATATCACACGACCGTGTACTCGTTGAAAATTTCTTCGGCCGACTGGGGTGTTTGCTCGCACAAGTGGGTCTGGGATCGTCCAATCGACAGCATGTTTTTCAGAACTTGTGAGGCTTTCACTAATTACAGCGTGCGTTGCGGTCCTCTGCGCCGGGAAGATGGAGAGCACTATCAGCGTTATGAGGAACGGCTTATCCAGATCGGCACCGAAATCGAGGAGGCTAAGCGACTGAAACGTCAGCTGTACAGAGACAATAGGCGAGCGAGGCTTCGGCTTCGAACTCGCACGGCAATTCGACTCAGTACAAGCTCCCGCAGGAGGACAAGCATCAACAGCAACCAACGCGGGAGTGACAGCAGCACCGACTGGTCTTCCTGATTTGCGACTTCCGCTAGACCCCTGAATCATAGGTACTCCATCATTCCTGTCGGATTGCAAATGCGCTGTACATGGATCGAAATCCTAATACATTTGTCAGATTGTTCATTCATTACGTACGCTTTTTATTGAGTGCCTTGATTTGCATATGTTTATCACAAATCTGTATTCACTTGCAAACGTCCGCATCACCTTGTAGTTGTCCGGGTACTTCGTAGTTAATTTTGAGTCCTATTGAACAGGTGCTCATCGGATAATTGCCTTGACACATGGCCGAAGGCAGCAAGATAGTCACTTCTCCGAGTACGCTTGGAGCCCGACACAAAGCTGATTATGTGCATGTTTTCGTCTTCAGACGCTCTTCGGCTATCAATGAACTTGCAGACACGCAGTGGACACTCAAAAGTGCAATCCCCAGCTTTGGCAATAAGTCCAATAGTTCTATGCTGCCAGTATTGCAATAAATAATTGCTGCCACAACTGGCTTACTGCAAGTTGCAATACATATTGCTGCTCATCACTTAGATCGGCAACCCCACTGTCCACATGGAACTCTAAAGTTCACGGGCGATCACGTAGTGTGGTGCCAGAGATGCCAGCCACGGCGAGGGTGGCGATGACGAGGACCTGGAAGCCGCGTGGTCTCTGTTGTATAAGTACGGTACAGATCGGAATTTGCTCAACGTAACAACCCTAACACGGCATGTCGATCGAAGAAGCAAGTCTGCTTGAAAGTAGCCTAAGCCTGACACTGTTGATGTTGCAACTATTGCTGTAGCGGAGCCTTCAACGAGCTGCTTGCGCGGTTTGCCGAGTTCTTTTCAATTCACAAACCAGGGCAAATGGGTGGGAGGCCGCCTAAGCTAACGGAGCACCACCAAGTATGTTGCACTACTACAACGGTTCAATGGGTTTGAAAACACTGTGTGAAGTGTTCGCCGTTCCCCCCACGACCCTCCAGCGAACACTGGCAAGAGGTGAGATCGCTCTGGAAGCAGCACTACGTGGGTTGTATCTTGCCCGTATTGGTTTGCCTTCTCTAGAGTACCAGCGGCGTATGGCAACGTGGGTCCAGGCTCGAGAGCCTTTGCTGGAAAACGTCTTTGGCTATGCGGACGGCAATAACTATAGAGTGGGTTGTGCGTGTTGTGGGTAGCTTACCGATGACACATGTGCGCTAACAAACGTGTGTTTTGTTGTAGGTGATGCAGTCAAGCAATTCTGATCTTCAGATAACGGCTGGCGCCATGCCGTTTTTGTCACAGGAACGATATGCTTCGGGGCTGATGGGTGTATACTCTGGGCTAAGCATAATTGCCCGGGGTCCTGGAATGACGCGGACACAAGCTTGGAGCTACGAGATAAGCTTCTCAACTTAAAGCTGTGTCCTTATCAGAGGCTCGGGGTCGTGAGTGACTCCGCGATTCCGTGCTCTGCAGCAATGCGTGGTAGAATTCTAACCCCTCTGAAGGACGGCGACATCGATCGTGTTCTTCCTTCGGTTGGAAGTTCTGCTCGCCGACTGCACAACGCGATCATCTCAGTCCGTCAGGCCGCTGAGTGGGGCATGGGGAGCGTCGAGAAGGTATACCATGGCCTCTTGCTTCCCCTTCCCGACAATCAAGCTCGCCGCAGGATCCAGCTATCTAACATGTTTCGGCTCACGAACTACAGAGTGCGCACAACTGGCATCAGTCAAATCCGAGTCACATTCACTCGAGAATTCATGAGCCACTAGGTAACCGCTTCACAAGAGCAAGATGTAGCCTCTGTTGTTTTACACACGCCTTATCACATCCAAGCGGTTCAGTTAAGCACACGCTCAACAAGTTCACGAGTTCGCTACCGTTTTAGGTTTTAGCTGATGGAGAAGCGCACGGGCCTCACGCGTGGCGAGGTACATGGCGAGTATCTTGGTCGATTCCGCTACGTGGAGACCAACCGTGAATTGCGACCGCGGAACGAGGGGTACAAGCTTACCCTCCGTTCTAAGACGGACGGCTTGCGGTCGCGGAGCGTCGGTATTGACGCCTATCAGCTCGGCGGTCGCATGCGTTTTGCAAACCACGCGTGTGACGCAAACGCCGAGTTTTTCGAGTTCGCTAACGGAGCCCGCCACACCGTTGTCGTCGTGACCACTCGGACCATTGACGCGGGGTCAGAGGTAACGGTGAACTACGGTACGGATCTATGGTTTGTGTGCCGCTGCAAGTCGCCCAACTGTATCCACGCTTCCATCCAAGACGAAACGGACCCGTATGTGTACGTCACTCTCCCTTTGAAGGCGACGCCCATTTTACGCTTGGCGCTCCTATCTTCGCATGGCGTCGGTCCAGCTTAGCTAGCAGGGCATGACCGGCGCCGCCACGGCTGCCTCCGGAACGGATGCGACCATATCCATATGGCTGAGACCGCTCCAAGTAGTGACTGCCTATCATGTAGCAGACGTCCACAGCGAGCATAGCCTGTATTTGTGCCTTGCTTCGACGAAAAGAGGCCTCACAGACTCGCTCCAGGATGCCCTTGGCGACCCCGAGTATGCGGAGCAGCGTACGGATTCTTCCAACTGACGGCATGCACGCCCCGTGAAGAACCTCCCCCCACCGTACCGCCCCAACTACGTGCTGCACAAAGTCCGGTACAAGCAAGCGGCGCCAAAGGCTCGGGAGAGCCGCGAGTCTGCGCCGAGCGCCTCGGCTACTATTGTAACGAGTCCCATGAGCGAATTTGCTGGTACGGTGTCGGTTCGTGGCGACCATACGACCTCTGCTGCTGAAGCGATGGATTTAGTGTCGGCGCCCTGGCCTGCACGTGTGGTCTACCTGCACGACTACTTCAATCCAGCATCCATTAAGCTACCTTTCGTCTTCGATTACGGAGACTGTGGCTGCTCAGACCCGTGTGAAATCGACACCTGCCGCAACGCTCGAATGAACGTATTCTGCACGGATAGCCGCTACGTCTGGGAGGAGCTCTGCTCGAATCGCCCCCGTGAACCACCCAAGGTCGAGGTCAAGAGGAACAACTCCACTGTAAGGTATGCTCTAGTTGCCAAGGCTATCGAAGAAATCTGAGCCGAGACCTTGAACCAGATTCATCAGGAGGGCACCACAGTGTTCTGATTCGCATTGAACTACCTCCTCAGTGCCTCCAATCTTCAAGCTCGAGCTGCACGCGAACGTCCCGCGGGGTACCAACAGAATTTACGCTCTTTAAACCCACAACAAATGAAATGAACTATGTGCTTCCGCCTACACTGTAGCTGGAGCTGCAGTCGCGCTGGTAGATGAGGCGACGCCAATAGCACCCGCTTCATATGCCGCTGCCTCTCCCTCAGCACCAACTCATTTGACTAACGGTCTCACACAGTTTCAATTCCACCTCCAAGTACACACCAGTCTCCACTTCAACAACCACCACCTCCCCCCACAACCATGAAATTAGAG
This sequence comes from Phytophthora pinifolia, assembly GCA_000500225.2. Lineage (NCBI taxonomy): Eukaryota > Oomycota > Peronosporomycetes > Peronosporales > Peronosporaceae > Phytophthora > Phytophthora pinifolia. The sequence continues at coordinate 36,163 of KV737088.1, read as the reverse complement.
GTGCGGCATGCCGAGGCAGGCAGCTGCGAGGCGGTGCCGCACTTTGAGCTCGCGCTTGAGCTCAGCATCCACCAGGAGTTGATGGACTTGACGGCGAAGCTCATGGAAGTCTTGAGAATGCCCACACAGAAGAACAGCCACGGCGATGATCTCGGAGGTGTGCATCAGGCACACGGCGGTTCGCCGAAGTAGCGTGAGGGTGGATATGGGGCGGGAGCGCTGAAAACGAAGTGTGCGAAAGATATGTGCTCTCCCTCTTCCCGCCTCAACTACATTCTGCTTTAACTGCCCCACTTCGTGTCGATCAGTAGTATCTAGCATGTTGCAAAAGCGACTATTTCTTTCGAGCGCAGATAGCGGTGCTTATGCCAGTTTTGGGGACGCTATTTGGACGATTCATTTTCGATCGTCTTACGACACGTAGTGAATTCCGTCTTAGGACGGTCATACGTCACCTGTCATTGCCACCTATATGGCAGTTTGGGCGAGATATTAATAAATTGTTGCTTGAAAGCTGCGCTGAAAATGAACGTAAATTGGTTTTTTAAACCGTTTAAAACAGAGTTAAAACTATTTTAAACCATCCCTAATTCCTCCTCTAATTCCTGGTGGCTAATTCCTGGTCTAAAACGGACTTCCTAATTTCCCATTCAAGAAGTCGCTGGCCCGGCATGAGCGCTCTCTTCCCGGCGCCCGTGCGCTCGTACACGACCTTCTCGGACGTGTCGGCACCCGCTGCGCCTCCCCAGCGCCCTGCCACCGCGTCCATCCCCAGATACCCTCTCCGACTCACGCAGCAGTTCGTGCCACGCCGCGCCGAGGACTTCGGCGATGGCGGCGCTTTTCCCGAGCTTCATGTTGCCCAATTTCCGCTCGGAATGGGCAAAAAGGGCCAAACTGGGTCCGGTCAAAATAATACCCTCGCGCTCCAAGTACGCGGCGAAGATGGCAAAGTGAGCTACGACGCCATTGTGACCCAGCAACATCGCAACAAGACCAAGGTTTACACCCAGTTCAGTGACATTGTGGAGAAGGAGGGCGCAGCTTCAGCCCCAGCTCTTCCTTCTCGAGATGAGGAGCTGGAGACGGCTAGCCGTACCAAGGAGGCTCTACAAGCTCTGGTCCAGGGAAAAGTAGCGAGCTCCTTACCTACCAATGTGGGCCGCCAGAAGAGCGCCCAGGAGACGGCCAAGTACATTCGGTACACGCCCAATGACCAGGCTGTAGGAGCCCCCAAGCAGCGGATCATCCGCATGGTGGAGGTGGCCAAGGACCCCATGGAGCCGCCCAAGTTCCAGCATACCAAGGCTGTGCGTGGCCCGCCGTCGCCGCCCGTGCCGGTGCTACACAGCCCACCCAGGAAGCTCACGGTGGCGGACCAGCAGTCGTGGAAGATCCCGCCGTGCATCTCCAACTGGAAGAACTCGAAGGGCTTTACCATTGCGCTGGACAAACGACTGGCTGCTGATGGCCGTGGCCTGCAGCAGGTTACTGTGAACGACAACTTCGCCAGCCTGTCGGAGGCGCTGGCCATTGCCGAGCGCAAGGCCCGAGAGGAGGTCAACATGCGCGCGCAGGTGCACAAGAAGCTCGCCATGAAGCAGAAGGAGCAGAAGGAGAAGGAGCTCCGCGAGCTGGCGTCCAAGGCCCGCATGGAGCGGGCTGGGATCCGAGCGGACAGTGGAGACGAGGGCGACGAGCGCAGGAGTCGACGCTCGTCCAGTGCCCGCCGTGAGGACGACAGCGACGAGGAAGGCCGCCAGCAGCGCGACCAGATCCGGCGTGAACGCAAGAAGGAGCGCGAACGGGAGATGCGCATGGAGAAGCTGGGCAAGAAGGGCAAGCTGGCGCGCGACGAAGACCGGGATATCTCGGAGAAGATCGCGCTGGGTCAGCTGCAGGGCGGCGGCCGCGCTGGCGGCAAGGATGGCTTGTTCGACTCGCGGCTGTTCAATCAGTCGCAGGGCATCAGCTCGGGCTTCGGCCAGGAGGACGAGTACTCTGTCTACTCCAAGCCCATGGTCGACCGCGGCAAAGCGAGCGTGTACCGCCCCAAGGGCGACGACGGCGCGTTCGATGCGGAGAAGGAGTACGACGAGCTCAAGGGCGGCACGACGAAGCGCTTCAAGGCCGACAAGCAGTTCCGAGGCACCGAGGCGGTGGCGCCACGTGGTGGGCGAGAGGCACCCGTGCAGTTCTCGTACGACGACGTCAAGGACGAAGACGACGAAGACGACCACAAGTCGCGCGCCCCGGAAGCTCGCCGCGAGGAGGCGCGTCGATCGCCGTCGGCGTCTCCGCCGCCGAAGGCTCGCCCGTCGTCGGGTTCACCGCCGCCGTCTCGGACTCGTGGCCGTTCCCCTTCCGGGTCGCCACTCCACGCTCGTGGCCGTTCTCCTTCCGGGTCGCCACCCCGTTCAAGAGGCCGTGGGCGTTCGCCGCCGCGTTCAAGAGGACGCGGCCGCTCACCGTCGGACTCCCCTCCTCGCTCTCGGGGACGTGGCCGTTCTCCTTCCCCATTCCGCGGTCGGGATCGTTCCGCACCGCGTGGACGCAAGCGGTCTCCGTCGCGCTCTCCTTCGTTTTCGCGGCAGCGTGGTCGCCCGCGTGCGCGCTCGCGCTCGCGCTCGCCGTCCTACTCACGCAGACGCAGCAGCCGTCGGCGCTCGCCGTCCTACTCCCGGTCTCGCTCTCGTTCTCGCAGCAGGGGTGGCGACCGCAAGCGCCGTCGCTCCGAGGACAGTGACGACGACCCGTTCGGCCTGGACCAGTTCCTGACGGAGGCTCGGAAGGGCACAGACGACCGCCGCCGTCGCTGAATTGAATTCGGCTTCGAGCTCGACTGACACGACGGGTTTCTGGTTCGTAGGATGACGGAGGGAGCACTCGCAGTACAAGGTAGGCGGAAGGGCGAGAAGTTGTCGCGGAAGAATTGCACGCTTTGGTTTGAAAGGAATGCGAGTGGATTGTGCGGTATTTCACAGGCAGCCACGAAGAGAAGCTTGCTTTGTACGAGGGTCGAGATGGTACAGGGAACTTACAGGAAGGACGCACCGACGGCTGTGACGCCCAAGGCGCCAGTGATCTGAGACGCACCGCTCGATCCTGAAGCACTCGCAGGTGCAGACTCCGACGCCGCCAAGTCGCCCGTGGACGAGCACCAAGTATTTTAACGCAAGGGATAGTGGCGAGGTGGCGAAGTGGTGTCCCTAGTTGGCTGAGTGGCTCTGGTCGTTGATTTCTTGACCGTCTTCTTGGCTGTTTTCGCCTGCACGTGGATGATCTGTGGCGCGGCATCTTTGCGAGGCGTTGATGACCTGGTGACTCGGTCGGTAAGGCCAGCTCCGTCTTCAGGCTGCAGCACATGCTGGACATAGTGCATGTTGTTCTCATCCGGGAAGCCCTTGAGGTGCGGGAAGTTAATGAGGATCCCGTCGCTCACTTTGAAATGTTTGAGGTAGAACTTGAGCTGCTTCATGTGCTCGGGTTTGAGTCCCCTGACGACAGCCTTGAGCTCGAGGATCACGGGTCGGTCCAGCTTCAAGTACAGATCCAGGCGACGAGTGGCGATCGGCTGACCCTTGTACAAAATGGGGATCTCCACCTCGGACAAGACTGTGACGCCGCGATCGCGCAGCTCGAGAGCCAGAGCTCGTTGGTACGTGGCCTCGAGGTTGTAAGGACCGAGGACACTGAAAACTTGATTGCAGATCGCTGGAAGCTGGTCTTCCAGTTGGCTACAAGTTGTGATCTTGTCGAGCGTAGCAGTGCATGAATCTCTTGGCTCTCCGAACGAAATGTTGTGAACGCCCTCAGCCAGTTGTGCGATGGCATCGCGTGTCTTCTTGGTTTCGTGGTAGTGGGGGTCGTGCTCCTCCTGGTTGTTACCGCGATCGTCTACCGGCTTCGGAGAAGCGGCCTCGAAGTGCTCGCGGTTCTGGCTGCGGGTGTTCATCGTTGCGATCTTTCGGAAATGATTACTGCGATCAATACAAACTCCAAGTCATTCTGGCTTGTGGAATGGGTTGAAAAGCCGATCTAGCTTCTCAAAGCAAAGTTGACTTCCATGAAGAGAACGTCCATCCAACAACTCAATCCCGTTCGTATCTTCTTTGATTAACTGCGTCAACTTCTCATGCGCATACGTAAGTTGTGTGTTGATGACTCATAATCGGCATGGCAATCTGGAGGGATCAATTTCGAGATCGTGACAAAATCTGGGTTGATTGCAAACACACTTATTGCATTTGAATCTTTGCTTCGACGAAAGGTAATTAGGGCTACATTTTCTTATCACCCCAGGTTTTATCAACAAATTCTGATGTTATTTTCTCACGTGATAAGACGGGAAGTTAAGATTTTACGGGTGCCTGTAAGTTGCGTGTTGATGTGAGTTTCAACACTCATAATTGGCAATCTGAAGGGATCAATTTCGAGTTGGCGCAACGATATTGTTTTCGAATCGAAAGGATAATTTAAGTGACCGATTCCCAATAATGCACGATATCTTCGTTTGTAGTCAATGCGGTAAAACGGAGTCGTAGCGTTTGGTATTATCATGTGGTGCCGACGTATTTCTTGTGTTCCATGCATCGTAGAACTTCTTATTAATACAGGGCAACCGCTATCACGTCGTGTATGGTCGTTCGACATGCTCGCTTTTCTCTGCAGTTTGTATTAATTCCATTAATCGAAATGCCCTCGCAGCAGTTTTTGCGCCCGCTGTTCCGGAGAACGTGGCTGAAACGGACAGCTCGGCTGTCCCGACGGCACAAATTGGGGCCAAAGCGACGCCATTCTGGAAGAGTCTCATGGAGACTCGGTTGAGTCTGCGAAGGCGGCTGCTTCGTATCGGCGATGCCGACGCAGCCAGCGCGACACTCGATGCAGCTTCCACACCTTCCAGCAGTCGCTCGAACCAGTCGCGGAGTTCAGATGATCGTCATCAACCCCAACCAGAGTTTGACGACGAGAACGACAACGACGAAGGAGAAGGAGACGCCGATGAAGAAGAGAGCGGCGTGGACGACGACGACATCGACGCCAACGCTAACGGCCGAGCATCCAGGACGACGAAAATAGGCGAGAAATGCCCGACTGCGCCGGTCGTCAAGCTCCTGTTCAGTCGTAGTGATCCCCTTGGTCGTAGCCCCACCGTGTGCTTCGACTACCCGCCATCTCTCGGAGTTGTCCGAGACTACTCAGGCTTGCTCGTCGCCTCGGTGGACGCACAGGAGATGGGCTTATTCTACCGAACTTCATGGGAACGGAACTGCGTGAAGAACGCCTTCGCCGCGGCAGGACTGCAACGTACACGTAAGAAATGGACGGCATGGCACTTGGCGTGGGCGAAACCAGTCCCAAAGACGCAGTTCGAGCGCTTCCGCGGCGAGGACCCGCGCGTGTTCAACCACTTTCCTGATCCGTGGGTCCTCGGACGCAAAGATCGACTCCTCAAGACGCTGGCCAATTGCCGTCGGCGCTTTGGAGCGAGCTACGACTTCTTCCCTCAAGGGTTTGCGCTTCCTGACCAGCTCGACGCTTTCCGCCGCGCACTCGAGCGCAACGAAGCCTTCCTCGCTAGTACATCCACTTCGAACGGCCCTCTGTGGATCATCAAGCCGCCCGCATCCGCATGTGGACGCGGGATCCGCGTGCTTTCCCACCGTGACGCCTGTAAAATGTGCCAAGACGCTCGAAAACTCGCGAAAAAGCCCAAGAATCGCCAAGCTCGTATCGTTCAGAAGTACGTGGCCGATCCGCTCTTGCTGGGCGACGGCGACCGCTTCAAGTTCGACCTCCGACTGTACGTCGCCGTGACCAGCTTGGACCCACTGCGCATTTACCTCTTCCAAGAGGGCATCGCGCGCTTCTGCACGGCGCCATATTCCCTCAAGAATCCTCGAAACCGGTTCGCGCACTTGACCAACTACGCCATCAACAAAGCAAGCGACGGCTTCGTGGAGAACCAAGACGCTCAGCGAGCGGATGCAGGCAGCAAGTGGAGCCTCGCAGCCTTGATCCGCAGGCTACAGTCCCAGCAGCTTCTGGACGATCCGGAGACGCTCATGCGGCCAATCCGCGCCATTGTCTGCAAGACCATCATCGCTGCTGAGGCCCATCTCACGCCGCTGCTTCACCAATTCGCCGGCCAAAGCTCGTGCTTCGAGCTCTACGGCTTCGATCTCATGCTGGACTCCAAGCTCCGTCCTTGGCTCCTTGAGGTCAACGTGTCTCCGTCGGTCATGGGGAACTCGCCTCTCGATCGTCGCATTAAAGGCCTGCTGCTCAGCGATACGTTCCACTTGGTGGGGTTACACGTACCCCTCACGCGTGTACCCCGCGACAAGTTGCCCGCTGAGCTTCGAGCTGCTGTGGAAGCTGCGCCTCTTTCTTCCGCGTCGTCTCCTCCTTCGTCAGCTTCTTCAGGCCGTCAGTTCCGACGCCGTAAGACAATGCGGGCGACGCCAGTGAATCGTCAACTCCACGAGGTCGTGCTGGACCCAACCATCGAGAGGTTCGAGGCTTGGCACTTGGATCTCTTCGCTACGAGCGACTGGGACGTGGTGCGCGCCATGGACGACGAACTGGAGCGCCGCGGCCACTTCGATCGCATCTTCCCAGCTTCCGTCGCGGCAGAGACCGCGCAGTATTCCCGCTTCTTCACTTGTCAGCGCTACTCGAACTCCTTGTGCTCGAAATGGTTGCAAACCCCACGGGCTGCAAGACAACGACTGGTACAGCCAAAGACGATCCCAGTACCCTCCGAAAGATGATAGCGAAGGCTCCACTAGCTATCCGCTTCATCGTCCTCGTCTGCTTCCTTCTCGTCTTCATCAGGTTCTTCCGGCTCCGTGTCTTCTTCGTCTTCTTCTTTGTCCATCTCCGCCATCACAGCTAGTGAGGGCCTACTCGTTAGAGCTTGCACTGGCGACAAAGCGTTGGGTCTGGATCGTCTAGCGGACGCACTTCCAGCCGCCACGACGGGAGTCACCATGCTGCTGGTACTCCCCCTCGTCACGTCCAGCTTGCCCATTTCCGGAGGCGTTACCGACAGCAAGCTTGCCTTTCTTCGCGCTGGACTCACCGCTCGGTGTAACCCGTGCATCACCTCCGACATGTTGGCATTCTCCGTCAAAGACAAGGCGTTTTCGACCGAGGGGGGCTGCACGGAGCCCAAAATCGCCGCTAACGCCGAGCCCGAGGGCTCTCGCGGCCCCAAGACGATCTTGGACTGCTCTCGAGTCGAGAACATGTTGCTGCGGCGTCCGTCCTGGCCACGATTCAGTCGGAGCGCTTCGGGCGGCAGCTCCAGCATCTTGGAGCTGTGCTTGACCTTGAGCGTGATGGCCACTTGCGTCATCTTGCGCTGCAGCATCTCGAGCAGCTCGGGCGACTGCGTCTCCGTCCAATACAACGAGTGCGTGCTCGATGCTGCGCCCCCAGCACTACTGCCAGCAGCACCGCCACGACGCTCGTGGTCGGCTCCCCCCACGTCCATTTGCAGCGCATCCAGACAGCGCAGCATGACGCCGCGCAGCTTGGCATGCTCTCGATTGCGCTGTTCGCGCAGCTCATTGTACGACGTGATGCTCCGCAGCGTCGTCTGGATACGAGCGTGCACGTCGCGCTCCATCTTGTCGTTCGCCTGCATGACTTCCCGGACATTGGCGCGGTTGGCCTCTTTCTCGGCGTTCACGGCGGCCAGCTCCTTGGCCAGAGCGGCCACTTCGTCCGCGAGCGCGAGGTTGCCCTTGTACTTGGACAGCAGCTGCTCTTCCGTCGCCGTGAACTTGTCCTCGAGCGCCGCGAGATCCTCCAAGCCCAGCGAGTGCTGCAGCACCCGGAACGCCGTGCAGTAGTCAACCAGCGTCTTCGTGTGGTCCGCTCTGCTGCCTCGACGGTCTTTGCCGTGGCTTGCGGCCTTGTCAAGGTTCGTGGGAGACGTCTCGGCGCTGGCTTCAAGCGCGGCGAGTGAGCTGCCGAGCCCAACCGTAGCATCCCGTCGCGCCGAGTTCCGCTCCTGTACAGCGCCCAGGAGCTTGGCCACGTCCACAACCACGGCGTCTTCAGGCGGCAAGTGGAGCCGTTGCTCCTCCAGCTCGACTTCGGCCCGGCGTTCAAGCTCGGACAGCTCCTCCGAGAGTTGATTCCTCACGCTCTTGGCCGCGTGGATCTTCTCCTCGACCGTCTGGTTGGCCTGCGCCACGTGCTCAATGTCTTCTCGAAGCTTGTGGCCCACTTTCCGAAGCGAGAGCAGCTCGCGGCGGACGCGGTCCACGTCCTTCTTGACTTGCTGCTGCTGCGTCACCAGCTTCATAAACTCCTCCTCCGCTTTCGAGAGCCGATGCTGCATGATGGACGAGCAGTGCGCCACAGCCACGTCGTTCTCCCGCACGGCATTCACGCCACGCAGCTTCCGTCGCAAGAGGCCGATCTCGCGATCCACATGGGCTTTGCTCGTCTCCAACTCGGCGAGTTGCTCCTTCATTGACCGGATCTGCGTCAGGAACGCGGCGTCGCTCTCCAGCAAGTGCTCCACTGCTCCTTTCACGGCGGGATGGGGGGCTGCGGCTCTCTTGGGCGCCATCCCTTTCGCCTGGAGCGTAGCGGGATCCACCGCACCAGGCAGCGCGGGTGCAGCACTGCGACTTCGCTGGCGCAGCTCCAACGTACGAGACGGTGGCCCGTGCTCCGACGCTGCTCGTTGCTTGAGGCTCAGCGATCCCACGCCAGACGACTCCAGTAACGCGCTGCACTTGGTCGAGCCGAAAAGAGCCAGGCGATTGGCCGCAGCGGACTTGAGGACGGGCTGGCAAGCCGCCGTCACTGGGTCCGCGCTGTAGCTTCGACTGAGCCCCTTCAACGTCGCCGCATTGGCCTTCTTGGCCGCGCGACTCCCGTCCAACTCGGCTGCAGAATTCAATCGGGACGAAGCGAATCTCTCCAGGATTCCTCGCGAGGCGGAGTGCTGTCGCCACGGCATCGTTTGCGAGTCGGGCAGCGGCAGCGAGCCCGAGCACGATCGAGGCGGCAGTCTTTTGCGCCGATGGATAGGCTTGTCGGCGATGTGCACCACGTACTGGTTGGGCTTGTCCGGCTGCGTCTCGACGCGCTCAATCACTCCAGTCTGCTGCATGAGCTCGAGCGAGTGGCGATTCCCCAGCAGGAACTCACGCCGCTTGCCTAGCCTGCTGTCCAGCAACGCGTTGTACTCTGGGATGCCGTCGCTGGGCAGGAACCGCGTGGAAAACTCGTGGGTGTCCATTTCTGATGAAAGAGTCGCTCGGGTCCAGCAGACGTGACCTTACGCCTCCATGCAAAAGCCTCGAGTCGGGAGGAAGACGACAGCACCAACAGCGCGAGAACCGCGCGCTTGGAAGGAAGCGAAGGAAGTCTGAAGCTGCTATCACCTGGCATCGGCACACACAGACACCAAGAATACACAGTAAGTCGGCTCGAAATACCTCTATTCCGCCATTCCACGAGGCGGCAGTTAGGCTGGAGCCCAGGAGTTACGTGTACAGCACGTTCAGCGAGCCGGTGGCACCCTTTTCAGACGCGGAGGACTCGCCAGAAGGCTGGAAACACAGCGGACGCTCCAGCGCTCCGAGCACGCTAGACGCAGGCTCGGCCAACGGCAGGAAGCTACGCATCACGTCAACCGGCGTCGACGACACGTCCCGCAGACTCACGAACACGCGCACACGGCGCTTCCGCAGCTCCCCCTGGAACAAACAGCAGCAATTAGAGCTCCATCTCAACGCCCCCTCCTCGCTCCAAGAGCCCTACATGAGTTAGCAGCGCCGCTGGAATCCCCGCCACAAACTGCGGCACTTCGAGAGGCCGCACGGGGCTCTGTCCTTTCATCTCGTGGCTTCCAGCCGAGGACGCCAGCGTCCTCAGCTTCGGGCCCACCTCGCCGTCCGTATACTGGTCTGCGTAGATGGTCGACAGCTGCGAGTCCAGACACACGACTTCCTCGGCGTTTACGTGCTCCCTGAGCTTGGCAAGCCACCCCCACGAGGCCGCAGCAGGCACTTCCTGTCCCACCAGCAGCACCAACGTATTGCCAGCCGCTGAAACCTCGACGCCTGACTTGGACAGCAGCAAGGAAGCCGACGGAGACTCCAGCCCCTCCTGCAACTTGCACGGACGCTAGAAAACCACAAGTTCGCGTCAATTTGAGCCTCTGGCGGCTGGTTCAGGCCAACAAATGGCCGTACGATGGCTTGGTCGCTTGTAACCAGCGTCCCCACGGGCGTCCACGTCTTGGCTAGCTGCTGCACGAATTGCTGCGGGGCACCAGGCATAGCCACCAGCAACGTTTGCACCTTGACAGGCTCCTTGACCAGTAGCTCCCGCACGGCGCGGCTCCACTGTAAAGCGTACGTGATATTGAAGCTAGTAAGCAACAGGGTAACCCAAAACGCCATACCCCCTACGTTCGTGGCATGAATACAAAAAGAAAAAGGGTACCCGGAAGAAGGCCTTGCTTGGCGCGACGTCGGGCGTCTCCAGCGACGAGACGTCGCCTGCGCGAGAGCTGCCAAGGAAAGGGAGACGCAGAGATACAAGCTTAGTGTTTTGTACGGTGGTGGGGAGGTCTGGCGACGTGGAAGACGCACCTGAACTCGCCTTCCTCGGCGAACTTGAGCGCCAGCGCCATGATACGCAAATGTGAAATCCAAAAGAGTGACCTGTGTAATATTGTGTAGAGCACATGAATTGGATGTGGTGCACGTAAGCTGAAGTTGAAGTAGGAGGCGATCTTACGCGGGAATGCTGTTGATTAACGGAAGCTCATCAGTATTCGTCCCACAAGCGTCAACAAGAAGGCTCGAAGATTCGAGAGCAAAATGATAATTATTAAAAGTTAACTGCAAAAAAAGAGTTATCCGCCAACCAAGGTCTGATTTCCTGGCCATGTTTCAATGCGCCCTGTTTTCAACAGGCAAGCGCTTTTGAATTGCGGCAGGGTCCTCCGGGTTCATCGGGAACGACCAACTGCCTCGGCTTCCACCAATCTTGCACTCAAGTTTCAGCTTCATGAAGTACGTTGAGTGCTTCTGTTTCAGGGACAGCGTGCACCAATCCTGGCTACAGACGTAACTGCTCGTAAGCGGTCCTAGCCTACCTCTCAACACCTCCTACTCGCACGTGAAGCATCGTACAGACTGGTTAACGAGCGATTGTAGCAACAATGTGAACTGCATTTCCTCGTACCTGTAGAATTCCAATGACCACCTGTCGTAGTCCGCCCAGTCGAAGTTCTTTGCTCTGCTTCGACCGGAATGAATCAATATTCGCCGAAGTCACGCAACAGGCCCTGAAATCATAGAACGCAGGCAAATTCGCATCACCACGGGAGCTACCTAGACGAGTTGCAGCTTGTCAAACCATTTGTCGCCCGTCTTCTGGTTGAGAAGTCGAATAACTGACTCGTCTTGAGTCGATTCCACCCTGCAGCGGTAGATCTCGCCCTTTGGACCAAGCAAATCAAATGGACTCAACGGAGTCTTCTGCTTCTCCATGATCTTGTGACTCCGTTAAGACGAATTCAAAGTGAGAGAACTGCTGACCTCCCACGGCTTTCGTTTCGCGCTTTCAATCAGCCAAATGGCAGCCAAAGCTATCAATCGGATCTGCAGATTGAAAGAAGTACTTCGAAGTATTTGTCAGGTCTACAATTTTGGTGAAAAACTATTGTTGTATTTATTATATGCACTAGTTCACAACGTGAACACTTGAGCTGCGGCACCCAAGGTCCGGATTCTTGTCAGGTCACAGGAAGTACGAGCTGACAGCGACGATGGTGGCAGCAACAGCTCCCATAGCGCCCGTGACCTGCGATGCCCCGCTGGAGCCAGACGCACTAGCAGACGTCGAGGCAGCAGCCGAGCTGCTCGAGTCCGTGGTCGTTGACGACTCCGTAGTAGACGACGAATCCGCGGTGGTCGTCGAACCCGTCGAGGACGAGGTGGTCGTGGCACCAGCATCCACCGAACCATTAGTGCTCGACGAACCGACAGCGGTGTCGACCGCAGCACTTCCAGCACCGACAGCGGCGGCACCGTCAGCAGCCGAACCAGCCGTGGTGGCTCCCGTAGCAGGGGCAGTCGTGGCCGTAGCCGTTGCGGCCGAGCCGGTCGAGGCAGCACCAGCTGCAGGGACCACTGCAGTCGTGACCGTAGGGGTGGTGTTGGCAGCTGACTGGCCGTTAACAGCGGCAGCAGCGAGGGCAGCGACAGCGAGGACCTGGATGAACGTCATGGTTTCGAGTTCATGGTTTGAGTTGGTGGTGGGTAGACTTGGGTACTTGAAAGTGAGAATGACAGCGATCGAACGAGTGCACGTCGGATACGGAATGCCTCTCGTGCCATACGAGCGTGTCAACTTGTAGCTCTGCGGCTGCGCAGATCCTCCATCACTTGATACTCTCCGCATGGACAAGACAAACATGCCTCCGTCTCTACGAAACACGTAGCAGTGCTGTCACAGCCGCAGTGTCCACACGGCTCGCCTTTACCACCATCCCGAGGCCCAATTCCAAGATCTTCGAGCGGCGAAATGATTTATCCACAGCTCCTGGAAAATTTCCGTGCATCGTGACAATCCGTCTCGGAAATTTCACCTTCGTGAATCCTCGTCTTCGTTGAAGACGATCTTCTAAATCCTTTTTCTAACAACAAAGTGGCAAACAAGCAGCAAGGCAGCAAATACACGTCTATTGCTTGCGCTTTAAGTGCTGCAACTAGGGGAGCTCTGTTGTTAATGACAAGATACCCTCGTTCTTAGAAAGTTTACAGGAAGTACGAGCCGACGGCGACCACAGCAGCCGTGGCAACGCCCATGGCGCCGGCCACCTGCGAGGCGCCGCTCGAGCCCGAAGCCGAAGCCGACGCGGCCTTGGAGCCACTCGACGTAGTAGCGGTCGAAGACGAAGAACCCGTAGTGGTCGACGAGGCCGTGACGCCCGACGAACCCGAGGACTTGGTGGTGCTGGAGCCCACGGTGCCTGC
>KV737088.1:3745-16893 GCA_000500225.2 Phytophthora pinifolia | reverse complement strand
GACTCGGCCACAGCGGACCAAGCGACAGCGGACCAGCCGACGGAGAGCGAGGCGCTGCCGATGTGCGACGGAGAGGACCAGGCGACGGCGGACCAGGCGAAAGCGGACCAAGCGACTGCGGACCAGGCGGCGGAGATCGAGGTGCAGCTGGCGCCGAACGACAATGGCGGCAGACAGCGTGCAACCGCTGACATGGCGACATCAGCAGAGCCTATACGCTCGCGGTCCATGTGTAAGCTGAGCGCTTACCAGAACGCCATGTCCGCGAAGAAGTCCGGATGGAAGCAGCGGCAGCGCAACGGGCCACGAAGGCACCTCGCAAGCACAAGACGAGCGAAAAAAAGTAGGACGAGCGAGCCGCTGTAGCTCGACGGGCTGCGAAAGCCAAGGACGCTCGAGTGACGGCGGTGGCTGGTGAAGGAGAAGGCCTACGTCAACGGGAAGCCGCATTGGAGCGCTTGAGCAGTACACAAGCACAGAAGCGGCCATGAGGGTGCCCACCAACACCACCGCCCAAGATGCGTCGTGTGTCATCATCTGGAGTGTCGGTCCACATGGTCCCAGGGGGCATGCACGATCGATGCCACGCGGTCGACATCTGCACTGACGACAAGTGCGCTGTCGCCATATGCACCACCGAGAATTACGCGGTCACCATCTGCACCGCCGACACCACATCCAGCACGCCGAACGACGTCGCGTGCAGCAGCTTCGACGTCAACTGTAAGTTGTTGAAGAATGCGACGGTGTCGCAGACAACATGTTTGGCACCATGGTGTCAATGACAACATGTTCGCGGGCGATGTTGTTCTGACACCATGTTTGGATTTGTATCAGGTTGATATCAACGTTTCCGACAATCTGCCTTCAGTGGGGATATCATCGTCTTGTGAATTACAGGAAGTGGCGTGGCGGGTTTAGAGCTACTTGCTCAATCTAAGAATGACTACGTCTAGGCTACCTTCGGCGTCCGGGAAAGAGGAGTTTCGTCTCCCCTGCGCCGCTCGCGTTTTACTAGCACTCGGTCGTGACGAAACTTCCCATTTCCAACGATCTGCCTTCGGTGGGGATATCATCGTCTTGTGAATTACAGGGAGTGGCGTGGCGGCGCCCCAATGACACCCCGTCACAACGCGCGCTGTGAGGAGCAGACTCGATGTGGGTTCCTCAGGTATCGTTCCTCGCTCAGCACATGACCTGATGAACCTTCGGCGGTGAGCACGGGATATTCCTCGAATATATTTGAGAGCCATCGTCCTAGCAGTTTGATCGCAAGCCGGTCCGCAACGGCATTTAATAGTACCGTTGTTCCTCCAACGCGAACCGAGTGTGTCGAATATCGCGCCGGATCCAATCCTTCTGCGGCTGCTGCGCTCTTGATGATGGAGGCTACTTCTTTGGCGTCGATGCCCGTGTCAATGCCTGTTGATAAGGCTGGTTCGTCGGGTCTGGTACCCAACGTGGCGGCACCTCGTCGGATCCATCGCGCAGCTCGGACTGGACATAGAACCTTGTCACCTGACTTCTGGTGGTATCGAATCTCTTCTCGACCGAACCGATTATTCTTAGCACCATACAGGCGAATCCCGACCCGAATGGCTTTCCGGGGTAATGTTGCTTGGCCTCGCTTGTCCAGGATGTCACCGAGCTGTAGCACATACGAATGGTGCTTCCTTCCGATGTGAAGGTATTCGGATCTCCTCAGCAGAAAGAAGTAAGCCAGCAGAATACCACCCCATGCGAGCTGGTGGCGAGCCTGTTGCAAGTCCTAGGTGGCCGCAATTCGACGCAAAATTGGAGTTGACAGCGGATTCTGCTTGGTGACTGGAGCCGTGAAACGACGAATGCCACGTAAGATCCGGCGTTGACGCCGGGGTCGTAGCTGAGGTTATGCCGGTGGTACCAACGTGCAGCACACAGTTTCCCGCAAATCGTGGAGTACGAATTTCCTTGTCCGGCCATGTTCATGCCGAACCGCCAGAGATACACCGCAAACGAACCGAGCTGCACCGTGTTGGCATTGATATCGTGTTCAGGCATCCAGACATCGTACTTCAGCCAGCTGCACCACGTGGTCCATTGATGCCATGCCCATCGGTACTGAGTTCTGCTGGAGTTGGCCAGCGCCCCAGCCCGCAACATTGCACCCAAAGCGTTGAGAACTTCCTGTAGCCTTGTGGCACTGTTACCTGAGACCAAGAAGACGAAAGGTTAGCAAATAAATCCGCTTTCGTCCGTGATTACCACACCCGAGAACCAGCGTCCGCCATCTCATTGTCCACCCCAGGAATGTGGGATGCGGTAGCGTAGAAATCACAGCGAATTTCCATCAAGCTCAAGAGTCGGAGTAACAGTTGAGCGGTGGGATTTCGACTTGCTCGCTTGTTTGTCCAGGTCACTGCAGATTGGTTGTCAATCCAAAACCGCACGTGCCGCTGTGTTCGAGACGCGTCCCATCGCCAAAGGCTGCACCACACGATACAGGAAAAGACAGCGCTCATGAGCTCGCGCAGGTTGATCCCGTAGTCACCAATGCCGCCCTCCTTAAATGCGTCGATGTGTTGGAGCTCGTCGCTATCGAACACGACCTGAATATACTCGTGGCGAGCCGGGTAGAGGGCACAAAGTCCTATGTCGCTGGCATCCATGAAAATCTCGTCAACCACAGGCTGCAATAGTGTGAATCGCTCTAGTGGCATCTCGTTGAGCTTGTCCGTCAACAATATTAAGCGAAACCAGTGAAGGTCGTCGCGCGCCCCGGGACTGATTGGAATCGAAGCATAGCGGCGGACACAACGAGAGAGCGCAGCTAATCGCTGGAAGAAAGGTGCCGCCGATCGAAAACAGGATGCGACGTGCCGGAGGCTTCCCAAAAGCTTCTCAACCTTCGTTTTAGTTGTGCGGGTTGTAGTTAACATGACATCGATCCGGTTCACCGCCTTCGTTACCTTGTCAGCAGGCATCGACACACACGATGCCGAAGTATCCCAAATGAGGCCCAGCGCTTTACAAGTCGTGAACCAGCTCGTAAATTTGTCGTGGTTGATAGACTCCGGGCCAAGAATGGTGACCATGGACTCGCGTACAGCCAGATCGGCTTCCTCTAGTCGCGTGGCTCGATAGAGTTGTGATCATCGCACCACGTCTTAGCATTAAAGTTGGACGAAGCACGAAGTGGTTGACAGGCCACCGCTGTTTTGAGTTGCCGTACATGTGCGCAATTGCCACGACTGTCAACCAGTAGTTCATTGGCGAAAGACTCCAGCCAAATGGGCATGCTAGATCAATATTCAGCACCTTGAGTTCCGGGATCACGCCTGCGAACCGTCCAACATGATCAGCATGGATCGGAATGTTGCGAAAGTCTCCATTAACATCATCTGCGTTTGCCCCGGAAATTCGTCCTCGACTTGGATAACTCGGCGAGCCAAAGCAGGCCGACCATCATATCGCACGTCGGTGATTTGAGTGTCGACTATGTTCTCGTTCACAGGCTCATCAGCAGGAAATGACAGGTCGTGGATCATTTGGGCATCTTCTGATAGAGGCGTGGTTCCTTTTTCAGCTGTGCCAAATGGACTTCATGTGAGCCCATGTTAGCCCATGTAGTACGTCAAATAAATCCATGTCGAGCACGAGATACTGGTTCGCGTCCTGGCCCTTGCGGATACTTTTCAAGATCGAGTTGATTGCTTCTTGAATGGACGAATGGTTGCGTGGAGGGGAAGACTGCACTTTGAACTCAGACCGCCAGATCGGCACAACTCCGCGGCGAACAACCTCCTCCCAAGAGGAGCGATAAGGGTACGAGGACCAACTGGCTAGGTGACTTGGAATTTCGAGTGCCTTTTTGGGTCGAGGGTCCTCCACGGTCTCGCCTCGCAGAAGTCGAACGAAATCGGGCAACTTGATTCCAGATCGCCGGATAAACTCACTGTACACTTGCTGCTTCGCGTGGTCTAGTGTGTATGCTCGGTTAACGTCTGCCGGACGAGGTAGCTTATACTCCAGCCCATATTCTGCCAACCAGGCCGCCAGCGTCTTCTGTGAAACCGAGCGGTGGTAGTCAAGAAGTCTTCGCCTAGCCGTCAGCGCTATCTGATGGCGACGACGTTGTTGCACGATAAACCTTTCCTTGGCTGCATTTTCAGTGACTGAAACATCATCATCAGCAACATCCGCGTGTCGCGGGGTTCTTGCTTCTGGGCAAGTAGGGGCTGGTCGAGTGTCCGCAGACAGCTGAACTCCAGCAAATATCGTTGCCATATCAGTTAGACTCGCAGCCCTAGCACTGACGGCACGTCTCCCAGCAGAGCTCGCAGCCCTCCCACTGGTACTATTTAACTCAGCAGAGCTCGTGGCCCTTCCACTGGCTGACGTCACCGCACGTGTCGAGCAGCTTATCTGGCGAGGCACGCCCCCGCAGGGACTCCCCGGAGACCGACTTGTTGTATGTTGGTGAGGATGGAGAACGTGGCGGGGAGGAAGAGGCGTTTTCCATGTCTAGTCGGCCCAGACCAGTCACGGCACCTCGCCGTCAATTACTCCGCGGATCAACCTAGATGTTGGCGAATTCCGTGTTGAACCCGCCGTAGGACCTGACAATGACGTCCCGAACCTCCGTGGGGAGGCAAGTGGGGCGAAAATGTCCCCTATCCTTGGCGAAACAGTCCTCGCGCCGACTCGGACACCCCATCTTGGATAAATACTTCATGAAAAGAGATTTCCCGTTGAGTACTGGGAGCATCTTGAGAAGCTCTTCTGTGAGTTCGGGGCGCTCTCGCTTGACCTCTTTGGACTTTCGCCCGGGCTCGCCTTGTCTCGAGCCTGCTCGAGCGGAAATGGCACGGCTACCGCGCTCTATAGCCGCAAGTTGATTCTCGGAGTGTGTCAGTCGGCACTCGTTGACGACCTGCATCAATCTCGTGAACGAGGGGTCGCCTTCTTGAAACGCCAATTGGACAGTTCGAGCCTCGCCATGCCAGAAACAATCGCACGGATTCGAAGCGCTCATCGATCCAATGAAGGAGTTCAGCGCGAGCCTCAGGTACACCAAAGCTTCTGCCAGGCTTCGAGTGTGCCAGCTTACGACAAATGCGTGCGACTTCTCAACCAGTGTAGACACGAACGGGAGGTAAACCAGACATGTCACGGCGGCCATACCTGAGAGTGCGTCGATGAGGCTCGTCAGGTCCGAAGCTACAGGTAGACGCGGCAGCTTGTTCTTTCTCGAGAAATCAGACATATCGTGAGATCGACTTCGCTGGCGCTGATCCGCCTCCGATAAACTCGCAAAATGCATGCAGCTCAAACCACGCATCCCAAAGTCCCAGCACGAAAATCCACAGTTAGTTGCCGGGTGTGGCAATAGATCGAAAGACTGCAGAAGCACTTGCAACGATTCCACGAACAGCTGCGGGCTCATGCGAGCGTACGTACCGTTAACGAGCCGATGATGAACTTGCCGCTGCATTACCGTGGGGCGAAATTGGCTGTTGTCCAGTGTTCCACCGATGGGAACGGCCGAGTCTCGGCCTTCGGCTGACTTGTTTGAAGCAATCAATTGGTCAGTCTGGCGGATCATCGAGGGGTTGGCTGCATACGTCTCCCGCAAAGTGACCAAAGAGCTGAGGTCGCCCGTCAACGCATCGCGCTCGTCCCGATTGCGCTTACGAGAGTGCACTGCTGTAGGAGCTACGTACGATGGATCCGACCGCTGGAGTTCTTCTGGGATGTGGCTTCCGACGGTGTTGCCCTCCTCTTCCTCTGACTCCGATTCAGACAATTGTGGTAGCGAGGTCGACTGAACCTCACGAGGCGATGATCGTGAAATGCGCGGAGGGGGCGGCACTGAATCGGGATTAGAAGGCGAGTGGGCTACTGCTCCGTCAAAAACAGAATCCGTAAGTCGCAGCCGCTGAGGGGTACGCCGCGAAGTCCAGGACGTAGTGAATAGGACGTTGCGAAGCAGACTAGCGGTCATGTCGTACAGAGGAACAATTTGATTCTCGTCAACCACAGGAGCTTTCAGCTCGTCCACTATGGATTTCGATCGGCGGGTGGCCTGGCATCCAACTCCGTTGAAATGGTTCATGGCGAACACGTGGACGGCCCGCATCTCGGCCGGCATCAGGACGCAGTGCAGACCCGGCCAGCGGTAACGCCTCGATTTCGTGACGCTTGTACACAACCGGCTCCACCCCGTTGCCAAACGAGACATGCAGAACTCGTGCGAGCGCGTCCGAGCCCCGGCTATATCCAGCTACGGCTCCATAACTCCACGACGGCGTACCCATCGAGGCAATTCGGCTGAGGCAGACACAACCCCCGACATAAGTACCTATCCCACTGGTTGCCTCCACTTCCGTCACGGTGCAAGTTATCGTCCGACCATGGTCGAGAGAATGCCTCCTCTCCAAGGCTGCTCCAGCGCCCGCTGTTGACGCGTTGAAGGGTCACCGGCGCGACTGGGTCCATGTTGTCTGGGACGGATGCTTGGCCGTACGCGTAGCCCTCCGTACCTAGCAGGACTGGCTTGAAGAAGGCGAACACCGTTAGAGAAGAACTCAGTGGCGCGTCCATTGCGAAGGGTCGCAAAGTGGTCAGGTTAGGAAAGCCATGAGCGTCGCTTTAGAGCTGCTTGCTCAATCTAAGAATGACTACGTCTAGGCTACCTTCGGCGTCCGGGAAAGAGGAGTTTCGTC
This sequence comes from Phytophthora pinifolia, assembly GCA_000500225.2. NCBI lineage: Eukaryota > Oomycota > Peronosporomycetes > Peronosporales > Peronosporaceae > Phytophthora > Phytophthora pinifolia. Next base: position 10,189 of record KV737088.1, on the reverse strand, counting down.
TCCCCTGCGCCGCTCGCGTTTCACTAGTGCTCGGTCGTTACGAAACTTCCCATTGTGGGAGGAGTGGAAGAGCTGGCACGCGATGGGTATGCGGCACTCAACTCGGATGATCGAGTGGACGATGTGTTTGGCGTCGACTTGCTATCTTGGACGGTGGACATGTGGTGCGACCACTCGACATGAACGAGAGCGGTGACGACGAATACAGCGACGATGAACGGGACCAGGACGCAACAGCGCAGGCACCGTCCCAACGACGTAGGTCTGCTATCGACTGGACGGTGCCGCTAGAGTCGGACGAGTGGGAATCGTTTGCGATGGGTGCCCACGCGATGAAGGAGATGCGTGCCGACGGCTGGGAGTTTGGTACGTTTGAAATTGTTTTGTGGATGCATTACTGACCGTTTCTTGCCGGGTAGATCCCACCAAGTTCCCTGAGGATGTCGACTACCCTGGTCTGTACGATGGCGACTATGGCCCGACTAGTGTCGTGCTGGCTGATGCCGAGGCGCCGCTGTCGCTCTTTCTCTACTTCATGCCCAAGACGCTGTGGACGAAGAGCAATAGGTACTGTGAGCGAGCGTGTGAAGCGGATGTTCCATAATCAGACAGATGAGAACCAACGTACAGAGCGGAAGATTTGCGAGCAAGAGGCGAAGAAGCCGCGGATCAAGCCCCACGAACAGCTGCGCTGCATCGGCCTCTTCATGCGACGACTTCGCGGGGCCGCACAAACGACAGTAGAGAAGCACCAAGAGCAGCACAAAAGAGCAAAAACAGCAAAGAGCAGCTCCGCTTCAAAATAACAGTGCGGCGTCCACCCGAACCCATTTTTAGCCAATGACCGCCATCGCTTCGCTCACGGACCAACTCTTCGTCGCTCATGCGAGACCACCTTTCGCTCGTCGTGCCCGCGAGGCGCTTCTCGGATTCGTCCCCATCTCCGGTGAAGAGACATGGCGCGCATGCAAGTGCCGCATACGCGCAACTTCGCCGATCATTGGGCCACAACGTCTGTCGGTGCAGTGCCGACCGGCACGTTTGGGCACTTTATGGCGCGTAACCGATTCTCGCAAACCTGCACTTCAGTAACAACGCTAGCAACGCTCACCCCAAGTCGTCCAAAGATCGAGCGTGGAATGTAAGGTCGGTGTTGGATGTGTTGCACAGCTGGACACAAGACGCCGACAGTGCTTGCATTCGACGAGGCTATCATCACGTCGCACAGCCGATTCAACCCGACACGTCAGCACCTCAAGGACAAGCCGCACAACTGGGGGACCAAGCTCTTCATGACGTGTTGCCCGAAGACCGCCTACTGTGTTCGGTACGTGCCTAAATCATTACGTGTTTGCACAGCCCACCGTTTCCTCAGTGGACCACGGGGGACTATTTTGTTTTTGGCGTAAGTCTCGACAACACGTTGCCACATCATGATGATTTTGACAACATGTTTGTCTTTGAGCAGGCGTGAGGTTTACGGCGGAAAAAGAGCAGCACAAGGACGAGCGGGGGGAGTCGCTGGACCTGCCGACGCCAAGTCGGGCCCAGCAGCAGTCCTGCGTAACCTGACAGCCGTGCTACCGACGCAGTAAGACGGTGTCTTCTACGCCGTCGTGACGGATCGCTTTTACACATCGGTGCAACTCGCGATGCAGTTGCTGCGCCGAGGTGTCTACAGTGTGGGGACGATCCTCACCAATCGAGCTGGCTACTGCAATGCGGTGTCCGAGAAAAATCATCCGCGCCGCGATCAACAAGCTTGTTCCCATCATCGACATGGTGTGGTGGTGGGACAACAAGCCAGTGCAGTTCCTGTTGACCAGCGGGAGCCGCGCGATGAATACGTGTGGTATGGGAGCTTGTTGATACGTCGATTTGTATGTGCTAACGTGTATTTTTGTTGTTTGCAGTATAAGGCGTTTGCGCGGCAGCCCCGTCCGTGGTGCGGGATTACCGCCGCTGGGTGGGTGTAGATGACCCGCTCAGACTGCAGCGTTACTCGCTGCAGCTGGCGGTGACTTTCAGGAAGTACTACAAGATGCTCTTCCTGGCCTCGTGGACATGGCGCTCGTAAACGCCTTTATCGTGTTCCGCGAGGAGGTCCAGGACGCGCGCGGCGAGCGCCGCACTGACCACAGCAAATTCATGACGACACTGCAGTCATATGTCCTCGCGATGACGGCTTCTGACTTCGAGGAAGAGGTACAGTGGGTGCTCTCATGCACTCTAGCGCTAACCTCCTACTCTACTGTTTGCAGGCTCCAAGTCCTGGTCCGCTGACGTCCATGGCACGACCGGCGCGTGTCAACGATGAACCTGCGCTAACCCAGTGTCCGCAGAAGCGTCCGGAGAACGCAAACCGCCACAGTCAGCACCAGTACAAAGTGTACTCGCTACGAAAGTCGAGGATCGGTCAACGAGCCTGGCCAAAGTGGTATTGCCCGGCCTGCAGCTTCGGTGCCTAACGGTACGTTCCTACAGGCTATGTTTGAATTGGTGCTGATCACTGGCATGTGTTCACTTCTAGTGTCTACCTGTGCAACTTGGTGCGCACGCACACAAGAACGGATACACTTGCCATACCTGGAGTGGGCGAACGGCGCCAACTGACCGCGGCCCGACAACCGGTCGCAACATCCAGATGCGCGCTACCGGCGGCATACAGAAACGCAAGCGATCGCGGACTCAAGATGCGACTATACGGAAGACCGAGCGGTGAACGAGACGCGCTCTGACAACGACACGGAGTGTGCGCGCCGGCCAGCGCCTCGCCTACGGATCCGTGACGGCGATGACGAGCTCGCTGAAGATGAGGGCGAGCTCACTGAAGGCAATAATGCCAATGTGGAGTCCACCCAACTGGACGATGGGCTGAGTGATGTAGTGAGGTAACACGAATTGATTGCTTATGCTCCTTGCGCCGATTGCTTGTGTTTTTTGTATTTCTGGTTGCTGTCGTGGCCCTCTCCGATGCACTTGGCCCGTGTCATCGGCTTGTCAGCCATATACATTGCTTGATGTCCTGTCTCTTGAAAAAAAAAGACGGAGTGAACATGCAGTCGCGACAACGTATAAATAAGATTATGGAGAAAAAGAAGCGCACATGACAATGTTATCGGTAGTCGCCGGGAGTCGAAAGTTGCGTGTCGCGTTTTTCAGAAACGGGTACATGTACTTTTCGCGGCCTATTCAAATTCCAAGCGTTGGCTCGTCTGTAACAGGTAGCCATGACAACTTGGGAAGCTGATATAAAATTCATGGTTATTGGTGGGTTAATGTGCATCGAGATATTGTGCATCTGGTCGAGTAAATCTGGTCGGGTAAATGTGCATCGGGTCGAGTTAATGTGCATCGGGTCAAATTAATGTGGATACATACATTAACCGGTTCACGCCGTACGGTTAGGACTTTGAACAGGGCCAGCATTTCAAAGTTACATTTTCTCTTTGGCTTTGATACGATATGGCGGGAAATCGTAAATGTTTGCAGACCCCCCTGGAGAGGGCGGCCAAGCTCAAGATTTGGCAGCAGCACCGCGACTGGGGGGCAGCCTAAGCTGACAGGGAATTAGGGGTGGCCAAAGGGACTCTTCTTGGGTGGCCCCAAGAGCTGTCCGATCCGCAGCTCTCATTTGTTGCGAGGAACCAAGTGCAGACACAGGACAATTTCATAAGAAAGGCGGGCGTCCTCGCAAACTGAAACCGTTTAAATTTCTCGTGATGTACTATGATAACTGTTTAAGTGATGGTAACTTGTTCAAGCCAAAGATCTGGTGTGATATGGCTCCAAGATCTCTGCGTTTGCCCTGATGAACGAGAACTCGCAAAAAACTGGATCCAGAGGTTTATTGTGTTTCATCGATCGAAATTTTCCGCTGCTCGACCAAACACGGACGTGCCAACAATGTGAGAATGACGAACCCGAGGAGAATGATGAATCCGTGGATACTGATGAAGTGGATACACGAGAGAGCAGTGACGCTTGTAGCCACTCCGCTGCCAGCGGTGGTAGCGTTAGCGACGGCTCTGATTAGCTGGCGGAGATCGTGAAGTCAAAAAGTCCTGATATGACGGCTGTGGGACTGTGCCTTTCTTGTTGCTTTGAGTAACATCGGCCAGCAGTGGTGCCCAAGATACCCAAAACGAGCAGGATGGTGCCCAAGTCATGTTGGATACCCAAAACGAGCAGAAGATTGTGCTGGAGACATCGGTCCAGCAGGATGCTACTCAGCATGCGTAGGACAAGTTGGGCGAGCAAGTGACCCCCATATCTGAGCACGGTAGCACTGGAGGAAAACTGACCGTGGAGCACAATCTCCGCTGGATTGAATTCCTATTAGCCAAGGCTGCAACATACAGTGATGGCAACGTTAGCAGAGGCTACAGGCTCTTCAATTCTTCAAGCCTCCAAAAATTACAACCATCATGCTCATGAAGGTGCCTTCCCGTGAGACCCCTAAGCTCAACAAGCTGACTCGAATACTACCCAAAGAAGTACTCACTCGCTGTGCAGTGAAAGTCTACGCGCTGCAGAAGAAGAAAGAAAAACATAACCTGGAGATAGAGGGTGTTGGAAAGGTGCCATTGCTGCCTGTAGGCTCTGGCACATCGCGATACATTGCGATGAAAGCTCCCAACACAGTTTCGATGGTGTTGGCCTGGATCGCACGCATTGATGAGTCAGCTCGTTTGGAATGAAAGCACTTTAATGCAGATTTCGGAAACGAGCACCTTGTCCTATTGGCGGCAATACGTCGAGCCTGGCCCAAGACTGTGTACAGAGTAGCAAGCCGAAGCAATCATCACAAAGTGGCTTCTAAGCTCGTCCATGTTGAGAGCGGACAAAACACCGCGCAAAAACCCGACACAAAAGAGACTCGAAGACATTTCACTGGCTACCATCAACAAGACGTGTTGCCGGTGCCATTATATGCTGAGCCACAAGCCTCGCTGTTGAGAAAGTGCGCCAACAAAAAAAAAGATGGGGTACCAAAATAAAAAGCGCCTGATAAAAGCAGTTTATGCACACGAGGATGGGTGGCAGATCTCCAATCTCCGTGCGTTGCAGACCACCAGGCGGCGGTGGCGAGGAGACCAGACCATCAAGTCGCTCATGCCCGGCGTGAAACCAGTATGACGCAGCGCACAAACCGGCACCCATGATGCTGGTCCTGGCCAACGCGGACGTGACAAGTTCATGTGATGGCTGGCAAGCTGCAGCACAAGCAGCCGGAGATCGGCGGCGAGATCCTGAACTCCGGCGTGAAGGGCGAAAAGATCGCCTTGATCAAGGGCCAGATGCTAACCACATATCAGTGCGCGATACATTCAAGTGTGCCGGCTTGTGCGCGAACGGCCGGGAGAATGAACCGGAGAAGATTCGTGACATCTCGGCGATGCGCGCGGAGCTGTTCCCGTAGTCTTGGGTCTGAATAACTGTGCCGACAACGGTGGTGGGCAACGCGTGTCGCGCCGTGTGTTCGTCCAGCACTCCAATGGAATGCTGGCTCTGCCCAACCTGCGCGGGGGACGGCAAGCTGCACAAGAAGCAGAAATGGCGCTCGACGACTTCCACGGTGCTGCGCCGATAGCAGACTTGGTTGTGTCTTCAGCACCCTATTCTGCGAGACTACAAGAAGACGCACGAGTCCATCAGCAAGATATTTAGCGAGAACGAGTTCGAGAACCCGGAGGACTTCAAGACGGCCAAAAGCGTGGTCATACTGGCCCGCTCGATGCAGCGCTTCGAGTTCGGTAGTTGTACGGACCGGGTCTGATCGACCGATGCACGCGAGCGTTTTTACTCAACAAGGCTAAGATGAGACGTTCCAAACAAGATATATTTGAAGGAATTTTATGAAGCTGGGCTAAACTTCCTCTCCATCTTCACTCGCACTAGTCCCCAATGTTTATTCCAACAAAGCACATGCAGAGGTACCTGTACCTCAAATGCTGGAGCAGAGCTCACCTGGTGGGCTTGCTCCGCAGTAAATTTCACACGCCACCAAAACAAACAGCAGTTACTTGAACCCATATCAGCGTTGTGGGGGTGAACGTAGATCCGGCGACGTTTTGTCCGGGCTGGTAGCAGCGGCACAATGTTGTTTTCAATGGCATTTACGTCTTCGGAGTGACTGGAGCACGTAGGATCGTAGAACACGATCTCTTCGCTTTCGCACTTGATCATAATGCAGCATCAGTGACTAGCGTCACAATTCATTGGCAGCAAAACGATCTCCTTTGACAAACCAGAGAGAAGCACTCCACCGTCGCGAAGTTAATGACGCCATTGACCGCCATGGAGCGATGGTATGGCATCACAACGACGATATCACTGCGACTGCTGAACATTTTACGCACCAACAACGAAAGCGCCCGCGAAGAAATAAGTGTTACAGCAAGCCACCTCTGCAATTGGCTGAAATGCTACGTTCTCTGAAGT
>KV737085.1:210-12846 GCA_000500225.2 Phytophthora pinifolia | reverse complement strand
TACTTTTAAGTATACTTAAAAGTATACGTGTAATTGAAGAAAAGCTTCCGTCGTATGGACAAGAGACACGCAGATGCGCACTTAATGGAGCATCTTGGTGATGCAGAACTTAGCCAAGTCGAATATTGGTCAGCCATGGCCCGCGTGGAGCTCCCCGTCGTGAGTCTGCTGCTGGAGCGCCAGCGCCACCACCCGCTGCTGGAAGGATTCCCGACGGCGGCACGTATTAGGGAATTGCCCTTGTTTCTCGGCGAGGCTGGAGCTGCCCAGGTACGCGTGAGCAGCAATGATACAAGCAACACCATTCATCACCCACCAATGATCGCTTTTCCCGCAGGACGCGGCGTTCCTGGAGGCTAATGATGTTCAAGCAGTTGTGGCGCTGGGCACAGGCAATCTTGCCGCGAAGGTTGCAACTGTTTATCTCATTCGTCCTGTAATGGCTATGATTCTAAACAGGCTTCTGTGCTGGCTGCAACGCGAAGCCGTGCGAGGTTCTGCTGATCGACATCTTGGACATGGAGGACGAGCTGCTGCTATTGCACTTCAAGGACTGCATAGAGTTCTTGAGGAAGCATTTGATGCAGGAAGCCACTGCAGTGCTCGTGCACTGTGTCTACGGCCAGTCACGCAGCGCTGCAATCTGCGTGGCATTCCTCATGGCCACAGAGGGACTGACGTTGCTGGAGGCGTACGATGTCGTGCAAAAAGCTCGGCCCTGCATCTCGATAAACCCGGGCTTTCTGCGGCAGCTGGAGCTGTTCGAGCGCATGGGAAATGACCCGGAGATCATGGGCAACTCAACCGCACACGCTGAGCTGCGTACGATGGTGGCGAAGCAGCAACGAATGAAGGTGGGGGCTCCTGACATCGCAGCTACTCCGCAGCTTATGCGTCCAGGGAAGTCACTGTGCTGCCGGAAGTGCAACTACGTGCTATGCACAACGAGGAACCAGGTTCGTGGCGTCTGGAGTTGCTTTTTTGTTTTCTTCTTGCTCGTAAGCTAAAGCGCGCCGACTTCAATGCATGCAGGTACCTCACGCCAGTCAAGACAGCAGCATTGGAATCTGCGCCGGTATCTTCATCGAGCCGATGCAGTGGATGACAATCGATGCTTCTTTCGCCAGGAGCAACAACGGGAAGCTGCTCTGTCCGTCGTGCCAGGCCAAACTCGGTTCATGGAACTGGAATGGTGTCAAGTACGTGCCTTGCGTGCCATATCGTCCCCGCGTCCTTGCTCGAGCTAATGTCCTGCACAATCTTTTTTTCTCGTTCAGATGCAGCTGCAAACGCTTCGTCAACCCAGCGTTTCAGTTGGTCCCAAGTCGGATACAAGCTCGCGCGTTGTAGCATGTCGAGTGCTGGACCACCGGAATCGCATCGAGCAGCGTTCACATCCTAAAGTTTGGAGGGAAAAGCTCTTGCAAATAAGTACCTAGATTCATCAAGCAGCGGAGCTATCTCGCAACTATCGAGCAGCATCGTGCTATTGGTTCCCTTCGTTCATCCTTCCAACCTTTCGCGAGTCTTGACCACACGACCGGCCGTGCAGCAGCTCAGGCCAGATTCGCGAGCGGGATGCTGTATGGCATGCGGTCGTAGTTCTGGTTGACGCCCAGCCTTGGGTCTCCTCTGCAGGCAGGCGCAAGAATGCAAATCCAGGCACGTGTTAAACGCATCCGTAAGGGCTCGACCATAGCATGCACAGCCAACTCACTCTCGCGGTGGGAGCGCTACCTCCTCTTCCCGATACAGTCGTCCGGGCGTCCGTAGCGCCAGCATCGTGGAGTCCTGCGAGCAGTTGGTCCACGTGGGGCAGCAGCTGTCGACGCAGGGCGTGCCGGGCGTCTCCACGGACGTGAGCTCGAACACCTCGGGCCGCGTATCGCCTCGCGGTGTGAGGTCTCCGGCGCGGAAGGTGCAGTAGCCGTCCTTGCAGTAGCCCCTGCGCGAGCAGAAGGCAGCCACGTCCACACGCTGCTTCATGCTGCAGCCGATGCGCACCAGACACTGCCCGAGCTTGCTGTCAGCGAACACCCATCCACCGACCGGTCAGGAACCCCGTACCATGCACAAAGGGAACGCAGCCGCTACCTCGCAGCTCACCTGTAGCACGGACAGAGGTAGCGCCGCGGGTCCTGGTACTGTGCGGCGCAGTCCATCCGGCACGCCTCCACCTGGTCAGCCTGGCACCCTTCGTCACCGAGGAAGCGCACCAGCGTCAGTTAGCTGTCATGCGGGCAGCAATCGCCGCGCGGACGACGACACCTCGCGCTCCTTTTTGGCAATGCAAGTGTCTCGCGTCGCGCAGCGTCGATGCATCGAGACAAGCTTTCCCTCACCTGCCGAGACTGGCCGCACCTTGGGCAGCTCCACCTTCGCGGCCACCACAAAAGCAGAATCAGACGTCATTCGAACGCAGTGCATAGCAAAGCCCTCCAGCGCGGCTTGTGCGACATCATTTCTCCGATGCCTCCGCCTTGGCGCGAGGGGACGAACTAGCGATTGCGCCAGCACCGACGCATCAAGCGGCGCGTGCAGGCGGACACTTGCCTGGGCGAGCGCTTGACGCGGTGCCAGCAGCAGCAGCTGAGATGCCAAGAGCAGCACCGCGAGCGCGGCGTGGGGCTGGCGGCGTCGAGGAGCCATCTCTTCGCGATCCTTTTGTGCAGGCTCGAAATAGGTCGCGGCGTTTCGCATAAAGTGCGCAGCGTAAACGTCCTACAGGTGTCAATCAACTGTGCGACAAGATAATTTGAGGCAACGTCATCTTAGTTTGAGGCTAAATGAGGAGGGGAGCAGGATAAACAGGCATGGCAAGTTTCAACTTTGGCTTTTCACCTCTCATGAAATTCATGCCACTAGAACGGCATCAACGCTTAACAAGCCGCAGACTCTTTTGTCACCAAGTTATTATCACCGACATGCTGCTGCAACACCGGCGTTGATGACCGATTCTGCAGAATATCTCCCTCTTGAACAGAGCTATGTACAGTTTGGACAATGAACATAATTTGCTCAAATGTGCCGCCATCAGATAAAAACTTGCCCTGGCATCGAGATTTCCTTGCTTACTTCTCCGCCCAAGCTTTCGAGCAGCATTCACTGCTCCTCGACGGATATAGGAAAATGAATAAGAGTTTGATAAGATCGCCCGATTGCCCTCTGTGAGGATTAGTGTCTCCTCTCTCGCGACCATCTTCAAGGAATTTTTGCCGCCAAGGCATAAACTGCTGACGTTTGCGAAATGCGGCGACAGAGAGCGTTCCTTGCCGAGGGAAAGTGGCCTCGGCGCTGCGATCGATTGCCGTCGCGCGTGTTCTGTGCTTTTCGTGAGGCGGCGAGGTGGCGGCGACGGCGTGGCCTCGTTGGTTGTCGACAGCGAGTCATGGCGGCAGCAGCGCTACGATCACTGCATCCGTCGCGCCTGACGAGGAGAAAAACGTGTGCCAAGCAGGACTTTTGCTAGAGCCAAATGCCAAGTTTTGTATTTTTGTCATTGCAAAAAGCCGATTCGCGCTGGGAATGACCGCATTGGCGATATGATTTTTTTGTGTTGGACGGCTGTGGGCGCAAGTGCAGTCATCCTGTGGCACAGAGTGCTGCCCTACTCACTGCAGGCGGGCTGACAGGTCCGAACGCAGACAAAACGTCCGCTGCCTTTCGGCGCACTTCAGGTCCTGGAGTAACGGTGGGCGCTTTTTGGGCCCATCTTGGTCGCCAGAATGGGCCGCGGAAACGGCCGGCACTTGCTTTCAGTATGTCGGGCTGCGAAAAATGCTCACCCACAAAGAGCGCCCAAAATGCCCCCCGGACAGTTGCAGCCAAGCCGCCCGAGCGTCACAACTCAATCGGCCTCGCAGAGCGCACAGCAGCAACCGCAGAAAGAACCACGATGGAGACGACCTTCGCGCGCGTGCCCAAGCTGCACGAGGAGGTGCCAGCGCTGCGCTGGATGTTCCCGTTCCAGTATGAGCGTGACTGGGTGCGGTCACGCTATTGCTGCTGCTGCTTATGCGTCTCGCTCTAACGTGGCTTCGCGTGTTTTGACAGGTGATCTCGTGGGAGCCGAGCTTCTGCATGGAGTCGCTGCCCATGGCCGTGTCGCTGTGCGCCGCCTACTGCGTGCTGTGCTTCGCTGGCCGCCGCATTATGCGCGACCTCAAGCCCTTCAACCTGAAAGTGTACGTTGTTGCTGCTGACTTTTGCTCTCTGGGACTTTGTATAAGCGCTGAAACTGACGCTGGATATGGCTACTCGCTACTGCAGCCCGCTCGCGCTCTGGAACTTGGCACTCGCCACGTTCAGTGCCATCGGCGCCTCCAGGACAGTGCCGTTCCTGATCAACACCATCTACCGCCGCGGCGTGTACCACTCGGTGTGCGCGCCGCCCACGCCGCACTACGGCCACGGTCCTGTGGCGCTCTGGGTCATGCTATTCATCTTCTCCAAGGTGCCCGAGCTCGTGGACACGGCCTTCATTGTGCTGCGCAAGAAGCCGCTCATCTTCCTGCACTGGTACCACCACATCACCGTGCTGCTCTTCTGCTGGCACGCCTTCGCCACGCTCTCGGCTAGGTGAGTGATAAGCCCTTTGCTGCTGCTGCTGCCTTGGTGATTCTTGTACTGACTGTCGGGCTGTTGTTGCAGTGGCATCTACTTCGTGGCCATGAACTACTCGGTGCACGCCATCATGTACTTCTACTACTTCCTCACGGCGTGCGGCTTCCGACCGCGCTGGGCGCGCCTCGTGACAATCTTCCAGCTGAGCCAGATGGGCGTGGGCGTCGCCGTGTGCAGCCTCAACGTGTACTACATGAAGCAAGGCGCCACGTGCAGCGTGGACCCGGACAACCTTAAGTGGGGCATCATCATGTACTCGAGCTACTTCGCGCTCTTCCTCAAGTTCTTTGTAGAGCGCTATCTGCTCCGCAACACTAAGAAGCCCGCGGTTGCAGTAGCGAAGAAGACTCAGTAAAGCTGCAAAAGATGCAAAAAGGCTAGGATTGTACTTGAAGTAGTAGTTAGCTGCCGGAGATAATAAGTTTGACCAAATCGACAATTCTACTTCCAAAAGCACCCATCGCCACAAAGATCTTTTTTCTGCCGTGAAACCGATCGCACACGTCGCAGACACACCACTCACACATCAAGTTGAAGCTGTCATTCGTACTTAGAACAATGCGTGACACAGGCGACGTAGCCCCGTGATGGGCAGCAAAAATGGAGTGAGTTCCTGAAGTTCCCGCCACTAGACGCGCATGGAGGGCGGGAAGGAACCTCTGTTGGCGGCGGCCATGCGCGCCCCGGAGACTCACGTCAAGCTGGCGGACCCGCGCGAAGACACGTACCTGGGCCGCGTGCGCAAGACCTTCTTCATGCTGGACTTCCGCACGGCCTTCACGACGTCCAGCGAGCTGCGCAAGGCGCAGGAGCTGGTGGCAGCTCATGCACGCGGCGAGAATGTGGACGCGGCTGCACTGGAGCACGCGCAGTACGCGATGCACGCCATCCTGCATCCGGACACAGGGCTGCCCGTGCTCACGCCGCTGCGCGCCTCCATGATCGTGCCCATGAACATGGTGATGGACGGTGCCATGCTACTGGCCAGCACCACGGCCACCACCGTCTTTGCCCAGTGGCTCAACCAGACGTACAATGCGCTGCACTATTACGCCAACCGTAACGCGTCCAATGAGGACACGGCGCAGCAGCGGCTTGCAGCCTACGTGGGCGCCACGGCCAGCTCCGTGGCCGCGTCGCTCGGCGTCCGCCGCGTGGCCAGCCAAATGATTAACGCTCGCTGGGCGCCCGCGGTCGCCCGCATGGGTCCTTTCGCTGCAGTGGCGGCGGCTGATTTGCTCAACATGGGTGTCATGCGCCAGAGCGAGTACCTCAAGGGCGTGCACGTGTACGACGAGAACGGAGACCACGTCGGCAAGTCCCGCAGGTGCGGGGCGCTGGCGGTGGCGTCGTGTGCAGCAGGGAGAATCTTCGCCGCCGCGCCGATCCTGCTGCTGCCACCGTTGGTGATCTCGAGTATTGAGAAGCGCAGCTCGATCTTTACTCGCCCCAGGACGCGGTGGCTCCGAGTTCCGACGCTGCTGGGACTCGTGGGCTGCGCGATCCAGTTTTCCGTGCCGCTCACCTTCGGATTGTTCCGACAGACTGCGCAGCTTGACGCCAAGTACCTGGAGCCGGAGCTGCAGCATGTTACCCGCAAGAAAGATGGCCAACCCGTGCGTGTCGTCACGTATAACAAGGGGATCTGAGGAAAAGTCCAAGTTTTAGAAACGGCAACGTCAGTGCTAAATGCTAAATATCCTTGAACAGGACTCCGTTGCAGGAAGAGTGGGCGGTCGATCATGAAGGACAGGAAGTCGTTCTCGCAGCCCTAGCAAATGCGAATTCCGGTGGAGCATCGGCACGAATCCGCCCCAGAGCCACGGATAGCCGGCACGTTGCTCCGTGGAAAGCACAAAGTTGCCACCCCCGCCACTCTCGGATCGGTGAACAGTGCCGGCGGTGAGCGCCGCAATCTGCAGTCCAGTCAATCCCACTGTGTGTAAGTGCTTCGAGCGATAGCTCGCGCTTGAGCTTGTCTGTGTTGCGATGTATTGATCCCCAGGCTGACGTCTGGAAGTGTTAGTTTTGCTAGCTACGCGACTAGGCGTATGTGAGAAAGGTGGGAGAAGAAGAGACAGGTGATCAACCCCAGAAAGCTTTCATTCTGAAATATACACTGTGTTGCAGAGCAACCTTCTTCACCACCAACTTGACTTCAGTGTCTTCTTCTCTTCAGTCACTTTGCCGTGACTGTTGCTTCCACTCTGTTGGAAACCGATTCCAGAAACCCCCCACGTTGAAGTTCTTGAACACTTCATCGCTTTCAGCTCGTCTGAAAGCCGCAGGATAGTGCTCTCCCTAATTGTGGCATTCTGACGCTTCTCGTAGATGTCACGCAGCGCCGCCCACATCTCCGTCCCTGGTCAACTTGCTGAAGTCGATGGGACGGGATCGTTGTCCCAATCATTCGCATTATCTTGAACTGCTTCTTGTCAAAGAGAGCCTCAGACTCTTCGCTGCGGAGCCCGTCACGCTTAATCTTGCCTTCGGCGATGTCTAATAGGTCGTGCTCCCGAAAGATCGTCCGCATCGTCCACTTGTATCGCCTCCAGTCCTTGCCGTCCCAGCCGTACGGCAATCCTTCTGTTTTCGACTCGTTGTTCATCTTGGTCTCCTTACAACGCTAGTTCTCTTGGGCTCATAACCCTGTTGAAGCGTGTATCCTGTTAGCAGGGACCATAAGATGACTTGTGAGGTAGCTTTAGAATAGAGAACTGATGTATTGAGCCTGCTTCTTCCTTCATGCTACGTTGGCTTCGTCCAAAGCGTCCGTTGGAAAACAGCCCAGCCGGGCTAATGCGTGATATGAACCGGGAGCCGTGGCCACAGCACTAGAGGAAGGGTACGCAGACAGTGGTGAAATTGGCGAAAGCGAGACGATTGCAGAAGCGAAGAAGACGATGCCTAACAGGCCGGCTTGGTTTTGTTTCGACACAGGGTCAAACGTTCACATAGTGGGTGATCGTCAGAGCTTCGTTCAATTGGAAGACATTGTACCTGAAAATCTCGCTGCAGACGTGAAAGGAGTCGCCCACTCAATGGTTACCCAGGCTGAAGGCATCGGCACAGTCAAAATCGTGTCCTTAGTGAACGATAAGAAGGTGGAGCTGTTCATTGACGGGTTATGTATGTCCCTGGAGCCACGCATGGTCTGTTCTCCATGGGTCTGGCCTTGGAGCAAGGTTTCGAAGTAGAATACGACAAAGGAACTCGAGTGTACAGCGTTCACAAGGATGGCGAACAGGTTATCGAGGCATTTCCCGCCCAAGCAATCTGGATGTTCGAGACGATGCCAGAAATCCCGAACTTCAACACGAATTCCGACCGCAAACAAGCCCACGCCATCATAAATTACACAGTGGCGGATGGTGTTGGAACACTTCAAGTGTGGCACGAGCGGCTAGCGCATACTTGCCCACAATACCTCAAAACCATGGTGGATCGCGGCCTTGTCAACGGTATGATGTTGTCACAGCGTCAGACCAAAGCGTGTGACGCTTGCCATGTAGGTAAGCAGAAGCAAAAGCGCCGATGCAACAAGCTCAACCGCGGCATCACAGCCCCGAACGAAGTCGTGTATGCTGACCTGCTATTTCCTGGTCAAGGAAACGGAACACGATATAAAGCGGTGCTGGTGATAATGGACGGGTGGAGTCGGTTCCTGACCGTGCATTTGCTCACAAACAAGTCGGTATCCACAGTCAATGTACTCATCCAACAATACGTCGTGTGGGCAGAACGCCAAGCTGGTCGAGGAATCAACAAGCTCATCCAAAGAGAATTTGAACCGGCTGAGAGCGCGCGCTTCCCTGTGAAGCAGATCTTGACTGACAAGGGAGGTGAGTTTGTCAATAGAGTCATCGCCAGTTGGTACGCCTCGCGAGGGATCGAGCATGTCAAGGTGGGATCGAAGAGCTCACATTTAAATCCATGTGAGCGCGCTCACCAGTCTCTCATGGAAATGGTGAAGGCACAGATGCATGCGGCTGGCTTTCCACGCTCATTTTGACCGTATGCACTAAAGAACGCGGCTTATATCAAGAATCGGGTGTACGCGAAGTCTATCGAAGGCGTACCGGATGAGCGGATGTTCGGGGTCAAACCAGACATTCACCATATCCGCAAGTTCGGGTCGCTTGCCTACGTCCATGTTTCAATTTCGCCAGACAAGCACAAGCAAGACGCAAATGCGTACGTTGCATTCGTGGTTGGATATGGAGAGGACACAGTTGGCTGCCAAGTCTTTATTCCTAGTGAGCACACTGTGAAATTCGTGGCTGAAGTGCGTGTCCAAGAAGATGTGATGTATGGCGACCGACACCAAGATGTCTCTGCTGTCTTGGGTGAAATGGAATGGCTGCAATTTACGACTGAAGTGTCGGATTTAGCTGAGCCATCGATCGCCGAGAGCTCTGTCGAGGATGACAACATTGTTGAGGAGCCCGATATGATCATCGACACGCTCGCACCCGACGATGAAACGTACACTGAGATCAATGCATCGGTCTTGCACGAGGCGAACGAGCTAAAATCGACTTTGTCGATTTCGCTCGAGGTAGACGAAGTTGCAGATGATCTTGGCGACGATGCAGATGCTTTTGACGCAAGTGATGAAGATGCAGGAGTAAATGACGCAGAGTCAGATGACGATTCCATCAACAGCTGTCGTGACATGACAACAATGCAAACGTGTCCAGCAAGCCTGAGAACGACACTGCGACGGTTGGAGGAGAATGCGGATCAGAACGTGGCTCTGAAATTGGCAGTGAGGACCCTGTAACGAGCCAGAAACTATATCTGGGTCTGGTGACGAAGCTTCCACTCGCGAGCAAGCAGAGCCAGAAGACCTGGCACAGCGCGAAAGGGTTATCGTGCCACCAAGTCTGCGGAAGCGGACAGGACGTGAGGACACGCAGTCAGAGAAGCAGAGGAATCAGCTTGGAGAAAACACAAAAACGAGACGCACGGGCCTTCGTGAGGCATCAAAGTGCCACGCACCCTCGCGTCACCGAGACTTCGCCCCCTGGTCAAATATGGCGGTCTGAATCCTCGGAAAAGATGGCAAACCACTCCGGCCAGAACAAGTCAAGGTACCAAAGAACCGAAGAGAGATGATCAGGTCCAAGCATGCCAATCTCTGGCACATGGCTGAGCTGGAAGAAATGGCTGCAATGAAGGCCAAAGGCGTGCTGGAGGAGATAAGCTCAGGTGAAATGCCCGAAGGTGGTCGAGCTATCAAGACGATGTGGGTGTAAAGCTACAAGATGGATCATCATGGGTACATCATTCGTGTGAAGGCAAGACTAGTTGCGCTCGGAAATTGGCAGCGTCCGGGTATCGATTTCCTGGAGAGTGGCCCGGATGTCGTCCTTCCGAATGATAATTGCACTTGCAGCCAAACTCAACCTCAATGTGTTCGGAGGCGACGTCACTGCCTATCTAAACGCATCTCATGAGATACCACAATACGTGAAGTTCATCGAGGGCTTTCCCTGCGCAGTTGACGGGCACATGTACGTGGTTCGCAAGGCGCTACACGGCCTTCGACAATCGGGACGGGAGTGGAACACGGAGCTTAATGGCTGGCTGTTGGTGCGTGGGTTTCAACGGTGTGCCACTGAGCCGTGTCTGTATTTCAAGTACGAGGGTGATACCATCGCTCTGGTACTTGTGTATGTTGACGACCTGTTGTGTGCTACGAACGACGTCGTTTTCAAGTCAAAACTATTCGAAGACCTAAATTCGGTCGATGGTTTGAAGGACCAAGGCGAGTTAACCGACTACCTCGGAGTTGAGGTCCGGCAAAGCGCACATGAAATCTTCATCAGTCAGCGGAAGTATGCCTGAAGAAGTATGGGTTCGACGAAGCAAACAAATGCGGAAACCCCATGGAGACCAAGGTGCGCCTTGTTCCTGCAAGCGAGGAGGAGTCTGCTGATAGTAGCTTTGACTACCGAGGTGCCCTGGGTATGCTCATGTACCTGGCCACCTGCACCAGGCCTGATCTTGCCTATGCGCTAGGCCAGTTGAGCAGATACCAAGTGTGAAGCACGTGGGTGCCCTAAAACGTGTTTTGCGTTACCTGGTGGGTACTTCGGAGTACGGAATTCGCTATCGGAAAGACAGCAGCGACAGCAACGCGGCATCGATTGAGTTGCAAGGGTTTTGCGACAGTGATTGGGCGAGCGAATCGAAGTCAAGGAAAAGCACGAGCGGATTTGTCTTCACCCTGGGGAACGGAGCCATTGCCTGGATGTCTAGACGACAGCCAATAGTGGCCTTGTGCACGGTGGAAGCCGAGTATGTCGCCGCTTGTGAAGCTAGCATGGAAGCAATGACCGAATGCAACATTCTCGCTGAGATTCTCAAGCATCATGATGTGAAACCCGTAATCGGCATCGACAGCAGCTCGGCTCACGCCATAGCGACTAATCCAACCTACAGCCGGCGGACGAGGCCGCCGGCTGTAGTTTTCTTCACCGGGGACCTTCACCATCTGAATAGACCCGCGCTGGGTCTATTCAGTTGGTGAAGGTCCCCGGTGAAGAAAACCCAGCAGATGCCTTCACCAAGCCGCTGGACAGAGCCCGTCTCAACAAGCTGTGCAACATGATGGGAGTCTCGTCCCCAACGTGAGGTGATCGAACTTGTTGTGTTCGAGGTGGGCGTGTTGGAAACCGATTCCAGAAACCCCCCACGTTGAAGTGCAGAGCAGTTCTACACATTAGCCCGGCTGGGCTGTTTTCCAACGGACGCTTTGGACGAAGCCAACGTAGCAGGAAGGAAGAAGCAGGCTCAATACATCAGTTCTCTATTCTAAAGCTACCTCACAAGGCATCTTATGGTCCCTGCTAACAGGATACACGCTTCAACACACTTTGCAGACCAACTTGCACATCGCAAGTGGTTATGAGCCCAATCACAACTGGGTAGCTAATCGTTAATCATGAGCACCAAGGACAAGGAGAAGGAGTCAAAGCATCCGCCGTTCGACGGGAAGGACTTCGAAGTCTGGTTGGAGCGGATGAAACTGAAGTTGGAAAGGAAGCAGCTGTGGCAGTACTATGAAAAGGAAATCGATGAGCCAGATGAGTCGAAGAAAGCTGAAGCGCACGCAAAGTGGAGGAAGAACACAAGCTGGACAAAGGAGATTCTTTACGATGGAATGACGGACAAGATCATGAAAACGGTGAATACGACCTTACACCATTTCGAGTCATGGAGAGGTTGAAGAAGCGGCTCGTAGGCAAGACTTACTTCATGTGACGGGGCACACAGCACCTTGCACAGAAGAAGGGCTGGAAGTATGCAATACTTCCTGTGAACTGTCGTTCACTGGTCCCTGGTGTTAAGACACAGTGTGGCCCCGCACCGATCAGAAGAGGAAGGGGCCAACGGTCAATAGAAAGCGTTCAGCCGGCGAGATAGAGCCAATCATAAGGATGCTACTCAGTAGCCAATCAGTTCTAGTAAACGCTGGTCCGGAAGAGGAGCCCCTCCTGCGGACAACACCCCGCGTGATGATGGTCTTTGGGGCGAAAGGGGCTCACTTCTCCTTTTGCCAACGACTGAGCGCATCAGTCCATTAGAGGGCAATAGTGGTACCCAATTACTCCAGCAGCATGACAATTCTTTTTTTTTTCAGCAAGCATTTTTTTTCTACGGTCTCTGATTGGCTGAAAAGTTTTTGTCGTTCCAGATTCAAAAACGAAGCAGCTCGACGTGCAGCAGCATTTTCGTTTTCTTTTTGGACGGAAACTCGCAAATTGAGCGGGAGAGACAAAGGAAACCAAGGTTGCCGCAATGGCTCTCAACTCGCGCAAAGCTGCAAGCACACCCCTGACTGGGGACTACACTGTTGCTCGGATCGTGCTTTACGTGGTGCAAGCGGTTCTGCGGCTGACGTCCCGCCTATCGTGTACGTCTTTGCGCTGTATAGCACTCTGCCGGTGTCGACGGTCCGATACTGCGCTGGATGGGTTATCTAATAGAATCGCGCGCCATGTGAAA
>KV737062.1:0-15058 GCA_000500225.2 Phytophthora pinifolia | reverse complement strand
TTGCAGTTTCTTCTCCTCAAAGCGCAAGCGATCCCCAGCCGCTTCCACGTAGACGCTACCGAAGTCCTTTCGCTTCGCCTCCCTTGCTTTGCGACGCCCTTGGTCTGGGCAGCGCGTCGGCCAGTGAGTGGCTCGACCGTCGAGGCGAGCGCTGGTGCACCAGTACTCACGACGGAATCGTCGGATAGCTCACCAGCTTCAAGCTGCGCAAACAGCTCCACGTCGTCATCATCATCATCGGGATCTCCATCATCGCCGACGAGGTCTTCGTCGTCGTCCGCGCTGACAGCATCTGTGTTCATGCTGCTGCTGTCGTCTTCGCTGAAGATGGGCCGGTACCGCTGTGCCGCGGGCTCGACGGTGCTCTCCTTCCCAATCACTTCGTCGATGCGATAGTAGAATGGACATTCCTTCTCCACCATCTTCTCAAGCATCATGCCAGCCTTCATCATCGCTTCGGTGATCCCAAAGCCCGTTTGGTTCTTAAGTTGGTTGTTGGTCTTGGTGTAGCGCTTGCGGATCGACTCCCACCGGTTTTGGCACGTCTCCGGGGGCCACAGAGTGTGTCGATCGCTCATCTTGCCCGCCGCCTTGGCGTACTTCTTCGCCTTCTTAAAGACGTACTCAGCCATCATGCCGAAGCCACGAATGCGCGTTAGCGCAACGCCATGCTGCACTGGTTTCCCCTGCGCGGATTCTCCTTTGATGACGTTGTAGTTCTCCTTTACCTAAATCTACTCCACCATCGCACGGAGCTGGAATTGCGTCGTGTGGCCATACTTCTGCTTCGCTTCACTGTCCTTGGCCATGTTGCCACGAGCTTTCTTCGAGTGGCATGGAGCCAAGTGCAAAGTTCAACCACTGCTATATACAATATACCTCTCCAAAGCGATCTATCAAACTGGACAGGGTCTCCGCTGGTCGTTTTATGTGCATACACCTCCTTTTTCAGAGTTTGGAGGGACTATATTGAGACTATTTCAATTGCGGCCGCACACATTTTGATCGGATGTCATCGATGCTTCTGAGACCGCTATGCACGACGCGCGCTGGCGTGGCCTGCCGCTCGCTGAGCGTGCTGAATGGCATCTCAGAAGACCTGCTGGTGAGCACTAGTATCGGTCACCAAATTGGAGGCGACTCGCACACGGCGTTATTGGATAGCTTAGTGCGCACGAATGTGGTGGCTGCCGGTTCGCGGCTGGAGTTTGCGCTCAGACGCGTGGACCGCGGGGACTTCGTGGCGCCGGCATTCCGAAACTCTACCGAGCGGTACGCTAACCGACCATTGAAGATCGGGGCGGTGGCGACGATCTCTACTCCGCAACAGCACGCGCAGGTCCTGGCGCTGTTAGAGCCGCACCTGCAGCCGGGGACGACGGCAGTGGACGTGGGCTGCGGCTCCGGCATTCTGGTGGCTGCAATGGCGCATCTCGTGGGGCCGTTGGGCTTCGTGACGGGTGTTGATATTGTGCCGGAGCTGGTGGAGTTCTCCAATGAGAACTTGCAGCGCAGTCTCGGAAAGGAGGCGGCGGACAAGCAGACGAAGATCCTCGTTAGTGCTGGCAAGAAAGACCTTGGATTGCCCGCTGATGGGCGATATGACTGCATGCACGTTGGCGTGGCGGTTGAGACCAAGGCGGAAGCGGAGAGCTTTCTCGAGTACCTGAAGCCTGGAGGTGGTCTGCTGATTCCGCTCGGCGGTGCGGGAGCTGAGCAGAAGCTGGTCAAGGTGAGCGATGCAGGAGACGTTGGGGCTGATACAGTGTAAAACTGACAATTTCCTTTGCTGTGTACAGATGACCAAGCTAGCGAATGGAACGGTGGACAAGCGCGACGTCATGAGTGTTCTTTGCCAGCCCATGCTGGATAGCATCCCTGTGGAGGTTCCTCGGGAAAGTCGTGCTGAGAAGCTGGCACGAGTGGAAAAGGCTTTGGCAGAGTGGCGTGGGGATTTTGAGACCAAGAACGGACGGAAGCCCACGCGTGACGATCTCATGGGCAACGCTGAATCGAAGAAGCTGTTTCAAGAGTTTGCGTCGCTGAGAAAGTAGATGGTGGTGACGAATGAACGACCGATTTGAGGGTGTCAAGTTCACGGCTATCAAGCTTTTCAACGGCGCCACGATCACCGACAGTATCGAGTAATTAGGCTTGGGCTGCCGCCTTGGTCTTCAGCAAAAGCTGCTCTGCGAGCTCGATCTGGTGGGTAATGTGCTCGCGCTGCGTCATTTTCGCATAGCGGGGCGGGTTTTCAGGTGTAATGAATGCTGGAAGGGGCTCCACAACCGTGTCTCCGTTCGCACCGTTAAAGCGAACAATGGACTGCCGTTTCTTCTCCGAGTTGCACACACGATGCTGCGTCAGCATACAACACACGACGACCAGTTAGGTGGAGCGTTCAATACTACAGTCATGCTCGAACATACCTCGGTCGCAACTAGAACGCCGTTAGTCCAGTGCTCGAGCATGTCTCCAACCATTATGAAGAGCCTGCAATCAAGGGTCCAATCGTCATGCCGTCTATCCAAGCGACCTGAACCAAGTTTTGCGTACCTGTCATCGCACACTGGGGCTTCAACCCAGTTGCCTTGGCGATTCAGCAAGTGTAAGCCCTCGCCGTTCTGGTGAATTATCGTGAAGCACTCAAAATCCGTGTGCGAAGCAATCCCCACAGTCGAATTCTTCACAGCGGCGCCCGTCTCAGGGTACGTCAATAGGCGCATGAACGCTTCCGCTTCTTCGTCAACATGTTGCTGCAAATCCCGAAACAGCAATGGAGTCAGTACAGTACAACCCGCAAAAGCGTACAACCAACGATCCTTCTTTCTGTACCAGGAACGTGTCGGCCGGCAGCCCCAGCATCTCCGCAAAGCTCTCGAACAGCACCGTGGAGAGCTTGGTTGTTTCCTCGTACAGCGCATACACATCCTTCTGGAAGCCTGGGACTTCGGCTGGCCAGACATTCGGCCCCAAGCTGGATCCCTCTTTCACGAACGTCTCTGGCAGCTCGCGCGCGAGGTCGAAGTCTTCCAGGTGGGAAACCACGTCCGGTTGGTACTGCATTCATCAGTGCAGATCCCATATACCTAGGAGTCAGCAAGGCTGTAAATTCAAGTGCAAGCTGTAGTGCAACCGCACTGATGGCTCTTCGAACATGGGCGTCCACCCTCGCGCATTGGGCGAGCGCTTGCAGTGATACTTCTGCTTTATGTCCTCCGGCAGCGCAATGAACTCGTCCGCTCGATGGTACGCTGTCTGGATCAGCTCACTAGCCAGCACGCCCTTGGCGGGGATCGTGAAGAAGCCCGTCTCGAGGCAGGCTGCGCGCATGTCGCCCAGGATCTGCGTCTTGATATCGGGAGATGCCTCCCGTCCGCTCTTGGACGCCGTCACAAGCGGGGAAACATCGACGAGCGGCAGCTGCTGCAGCGCCACCTTAGCCGCGGTCATGACTCGCGGCGACGAGAAGCTCCTGGCGCCTAACGCCCGAGGCGAAGCCTGAAGGACACGTGCGGCCCACATGGCCAAAGTCGAAGTCACTACGCGCACAACGTCGACAGCTTCAACTTCGTGTGGTACACCCAACCCCTAGGATAGAGCATGAATGCAGAACTATTCCATAGCAGGAGACTGCAAGAGCACCACCTCGCAGCATGTCGTACCTGGCGACGTCCACGCACTTCAATAACTGGATCTTCTCGACGGACGAGCTGACGCTCGTGCGCCGCATGCAGCATGTGAAGACCAAGCGCGCACTGCGGCTGGAACGCGAACAGTCGCAAAAGCCCGAGGCGCCGGCCGCCCGCAAGGCGCGGTCCTTCGCGGCGTTGGTGCCGCGCTCATCCACGGGGGTGCGCGATGCCTTCGACTGGAATGACGAGGTGGGAGTGGATCTGGAGACAGAAGAACAGGCCGAGGAGAAGGCTAATCTGCAGCTGACGCCGCTGCTGGAGTTCCTCAGCCCCGAGCAGGAGGCGCTGCTCCGAGCCTTCTACGAGGAGAAGATCCAGGAGAGTTGCAGTGCGCAGTTCCTGCGCACCTCGGATAAAGTCAAGTGCTGCGCCATGCTGCTCTTTAAGAGGTTCTACCTGAGCAACAGCGTCATGGAGTTCCACCCCAAGTATCTCGTCCCGACGGCTATCTACGTGGCCGGCAAGGTCGAGGAGCAGTACATGTCCGTGGATACAGTCGCCGATCAGCTCCATGTAGACCACAAGTTCATCATTGGCCACGAGATGATCTTGCTGGAGGGCGTGCGTTTCCAGCTTATCATGTACCACCCGTTTCGAGCGCTGCTGGGCTTCCTGGACGACTTCCGAGCCTTTGCCAAGCAGGTGCTGGCGAAGGATCTGCCAGCCACGGTCCTGCAGAAGCTGCACGCCAACTCGACCGCGCTGCTCAACGACTTGTTGTGCACGGACTTGCCGTTGCTCCACTACCCGGCGTACTTGGCGCTGGCTTCGTTGTGGCACGTGGCGGATGAGGTCGCCGCTAGCAGTGGAGAAAAGGCCTGCGGACTCACGAGTGCCGACGTGCTGGACTACATCAAACGCAGCAAGTTCTCGAAGGACCAGCCGGTCGATGAGGTGACTACTCGACTAGTGCAGATTGTTCCAGCGTTCCAGGCAATGAAGACAGAAAAGGAGAAGTGCGGCGAAGAGGGTGTGGCTGTCAAGGTCAAGCAGGTCAAGAAAATTTACAAGAAACTGAAGCAGTTCCACAAGGACGACGAGAAGAAAGACAAGAAGAAGAAGAGCGACGGCGAGAAGAAGGACAAGAAGCGTAAGGACGGATCCAAGGACGACAAGAAGAAGGTTAAAAGGCAGAAGAAAGACAAGGCTTGAGACTGTAGACGTTAACGAACGCCCATGGTAATCTTCGCTCTGTTCGCACTCAAAATCATGATATCAACGTTCTTAGGAGGACTGCAGCGCTATATCATAGTACATCGGATTGCATGGCAACTGTTGCTATTCGTCTACCTCTTCAGCCTCCTCTTCTTCTTCATCGTCCTCCCCCTCTTCCTGCTGCTCTGCTGCCAGCTTCTCGCCTGCATTGATCATTGCAGGCGTTAACAGTTAGGTCTACAATAAACTTAACAACAACATTTCGAGGCGTCAACGTACGCAGGATTTCGACGATGGCGTGCTGCGTCCGCTTCTCGAGCTTTCGCAGCATGGGTGCGATGTCGCGCTCCATGTCCCAGTTGGCGCGCTTGGGCGCCAGATTCAGCAGCTCATCGTCGCTCTCGTCCTCCGTCCTGGCGTCCTCTTCTTGCGCCTGCGCCACTTTCTCCACGAGGTCCGTGGCCGTCTCCTCGGTCTGGTTAGCCTTGGTCATGTCGACGTCCGCCGGCTGCTCCTTCGGCGGATCCTCCTTCATCGGCTCGTTCGCCGCAGTCTTTAGAGCGGCAGCCACCAGAGCGCCGACCTCTCCATTGTTGCTCTCGCCACGCTCCTTGCGACCCTTGGCCTCGCGTAGCAGCTTCAGCCGCTTGGCGCGAGGCATCGCATCGTCAGCATCGGGCCCCACCATTTTGTCCGCTAGTTTTGTATACGCTCGTGTACCAAACATAATACTGCGTATTTTTCTAAATTAAAATTATTAAAATATTATGCTCGACCTTTTTATTCGCGACAAAAATATTTAATTGTTTCTTGTGTCGTGCCATCACGTTGTCGGGTCCGTCGCGAGATGGCGACGTAGCGGCGAGAGCCTTTCCTGTCGATGATCGTTTGGAGTGCAGGGACTCCCTTCCAGGAGTATATCCAGGTCAGGCGTCCAGCGTCACGCCGGCTTCGTGCTGACGCCATCGCTGTAGAGAGCGTTGAAACTGCACGCACACGACCAGGAGGTCAAGCGCTGCTGAAAGGCGGGTCAAGGAGCTTTCCGAGCACCCGGCACGGCACTGCTTGGTCATCGCTGGCAGCAACTCGGAGCTAACGAACTGTTTCGCATCCCGGTGGTGCTTTCCTGCTGGGCCGGCATGGACACGCACGCGAACTCACTTTTTTTATGAATTGCTACTATATATAAGAATTGAACACAACGCAAGCGCCCTTGCTTCAAGGTCAAAATGGCATTAGTCCAATACATCCTCGCTGTAAATAAAGAGGAGCTGGCGGACCTTCGATTGTCGGCCTCCTCTCCCCCTAGACTTGCCAGCCTTCATCTCCAGGAAAGCAAGCACCAGACGCCCCCCACCAGCTTGCTCGACTCCACCACTCCATGAATCTTAACCTCCTCGCCGCAGCACGGCGCGCAACGCACGCAGCCGCCAAGCCAATTATACACCATATGAATAATGCAGTGCCTCACTCGCTCCCCACCGATCCGCTCGAGCTTCGACCGACTTAAACAGCCCCCTGGGCCACCAACAAACCATTCACCGCACGCTTCACCAAATAGTCAACTTCCTCCAGGTGAAGGAGACGCGCGCATCGCGCTTGTATTGATTCCAGGGGGCCAAGCACTGGCAAAGGATTCCAACTCCACTCGACCCGTTAGCCTTCCCTCCCCACTCTTCTGTCCTCCGGTCTCCCTCCTCCCCCAGCTCCCTTCTCTCGTCTCCACCGTCGTTCCTTGCTGTCGTCGCCTCACCAACAACGTCGTCATCGCCTGGCCATCCATCATCCATTCCGGCAAGGGCGGGACGACTTCCACTTGGCCGATCCCTCCTTTACTTTGTTCCCTCTTGCTGGCGCAAGTGAGCAGAGCACAGGCCTTTACGCCGGCACGGCTTGTTGCACGCCTCCATGGTGCAGCGCTTGCCGCCGCCGTGGGTGGCGCACAGACCTCCACCGCGGTCGTTGCGCATGCAGCCTGGCACCTCGCACAGACGCGAGCCGCCGTGAAGCGCACAGTAGTCGCCGCGCTGCGTACCCTTGTCGCAGCCGTCGAACATGCAGCGCTTGCCGCCTCCGTGCGAGCGGCAGAAGCCGCCGCCCTGGGAGCTGCGTGTGCATCCGGAGAACTGGCATCGCGGACCGCCGCCGTGGGCCTTGCACAGAAAGTTCGACTGCGCAGCCTTGTCGCAGCCCTCGTGGCTGCAGCGCTTGCCGCCGCCGTGGCGGATGCACAGGTTGCCGCCCTGCGAGCTCTTGTCGCAGCCCTCGACGGCGCAACGGCGACCGCCGCCGTGCGAGATGCACAGACCGTTGGAGCGCGAGCGCTTGTAGCAGCCCTCGCTCTTGCAGAGGCGGCGGCTCTTGACCTCACCGGGCTTAAGTCCCTTGGGGGCCCCGGAGTGCGGCTCGGGGCGACGCGGGGTCATCATGAGCTCCGAGTCCGTGAAGTCGGTCTCGAGCGACTCCATCAGGCCGTCGATCGGGGAGCCAGCCAGCACATTCAGGTTCAGGATGCCGTCGTCGATCTCGGCGGTCTTCTGGGACTTGTCCTCGGGCGCGTCCACCAGGAAGCTGTAGAGGATGGACATCTCCGTGCCGTCGAAGCCGTCGTCCAGGTTCACGAGGTCGGGTTTGTCCTTGCTCACGGAGTCCAGCTCGCCAGGCATCGAGAAGTCCAGCAGCTCCTCCAGCTCCTTGGACTCGAAGTTGGGCTGCGCAGCCACGTCAGGCTTGACCTCAGTCAGGAGCGGCGCGGCCGCGAACTGGTCGCTGGGCATGCCCATGCTCATGAGGTCCGAAGCAGGCGCGCCGGACCAGGGCATGGCGGGCAGGCCGTTGTTGGCGGACTTGGGGAAGCTCACAAAGGGCAACGCCGGGGGCGGCGCGGCCATGCTGAGCATGTTCATGCCGTCAGCGCCGAAGCTCATGTCGGCGGGGGCGGCCCAGGCTGGCGTGGTGGACGCCTTGGCGTTCTGCGTCATCATGGCCTTGCTGCTGACGGCGTTCGCGCTCGCGGCGGGCTGGTAGCCAGCGAAGAGCGCGACTGCGGCCGGGCCCATGGCGCCGAGCGAATCGCGTGACTCTATCGGCCGGCACATGAGGCTAGGTAATAGGTGGCGATGGTTCCTGTTGGTTCTCGCTCTTCTCCTCTCTCGTTTGGAGCACTTTGCGTTTTAGCGGTGTGGCAGTGAGGGGTTTCCTTTCTTCCACCGAGCAAGCAGAGGCGAGGTGGGTCAGACGGGATAGGGTTCGGCTCCGACGGTCGTGTGGGGTCGGGATTGGCGCAAAATGCGTATCGCGCCCTTTTTCCTCGAATCGCGGGCCCGCCGACAGAGAGTCAGTGCGTGGGCCCAGCGGTAGGCACTTCAAATTTGTATGACGCCAGCACAAAGAAACCGCGCCGGATTTGTGCCACTCGTCACGAGGCGGCAGATGGAAGGATAGCGCTTTCTGAGAGGCGAATATTGTATGGTGGATATCGGAGACGCATTGGTGGTTGATTCACGGCGGTCGGCGAGTCGCAGCGCGTTCACCCTGTCTTGCTGATTGTCTTGGCAGGTTATCGCTTCAACGCCTCCCGACGGGCCTCTTATGCGATCCCCCAGTCAACGGCCCCGGACTGGATGGTCTCACGCCCGCCGCAAGCGTCGTGGGGCCCAGCGCGCAGCTGACGATAGCACCGTTGGGCAATACGAGCGCTGGGGCCGAGCGCTGGGGCCGGCGGGGCGCTGTATTCTTGGAAGGCAGCGGTTTCGCCGACGTTAAACCTGCTGGGCACTGCACCAGCACTTAAACGCACGATACATGTTCATGTATGCGCTTGTGCGCTGGTTCGGCGTGCAAGGGAGCCGGCGCATGCAAACCATCCTTGACGCGCTTAGTGCCATTGCATTTTGGACTGTTCTGCTTTGATCCTGTCAGATGGAAAGTTGTTGTCGATGGCAAATAACTCAGAGAAATGCAGTGAAGCAAAACGGCCGGCACGATCACATGCCATCAGCTGGTCGTGGCGGAGCAGTCTTCGCCGCCGCCGTCTCGACACGCTGCTTGGTGCTGTGCGGGCGGTGCAGTCGCAATGAAAACGATCTTGTTAAGCAGCACCAGGATGAAGCTTTTTTGGCGAGCAGGACGCCCACCGGTATGCGACTAACGGCTTGGCGCCGACAATGCAGCGGTTCTATCGTGAAAGCGAGTGTGGACACGTGGGTGGTTGAGCACAGATCCCTGCTGCGGATACGAAAACAACGGAAGAGTTTTATGCAAAATTGAGTACCAGTTGAACCCGTACTGTCAGAATTGGCGCCGTTTTTTTTGCAAGTGTAACGTTGTGTTGTTTCATGGAATAAGACACTAAGGATGCACTAGTTTCATGGAATAAGACACTAAAGGATGCACTAGTAATACATGTACTAGTCTACAGTGGTATTGGTGTTGGGCAAAGGACAAGCTTCCCCACAGCGTCGTCAAGTTCGTGCTCTCACAAAGACACGCAGCTCAATTAGCGTAAATGCGCTGTCTGCCGCGGGTGGACCACCTGAATTTGCGACATCTGACGATATTTGGTGGCCCACCTAAATGTGGTGTTACACACATTTCAAGCGCTTCTTGAAGCTCGCATCCGCCAGAGCTGAGCCAAGATGGAGGCGCACGTCGACATCAAGGAGAAGCTCCTGCCCAAGACGATGAAGCCGCAGCGCCAGCGCCAGCGAGTGGGCGGCCAGTCCCCCACGACCGCCAAGCCCGGAAGCAGCAGCAGTGCTCCTTCGCGGCCGCCGAATCCCGCCGTGGGCTGCGGACGCACGGGGCATCTGCGTCTCGCGGCATGGCTCGTGTCCATCTCGTCCTTCATGTGGGGCTTCGGTGCCACCGTGCTGAATGTTTGCATCGTGCCCGATGCCATTGGATCGCTGCTAGTGGATATCAATCTCAGCACCGAGGAGCAGGAGCACGCGACGGCCCTCGTAGTGGTGGGTTGCTTGCTCTCGGCGCTCACCACGGGCGGCGTTGGCGCGCGCGTGGGCCAGAAGAAGGCCATCCTGGGCAACAACGTGCTGTACATCGCGGGCGGCGCTCTCTGCGCGCTGGCCACCTCCAAGCGCGAGCTTTACGCCGGCCGACTGCTGGTGGGACTGGCGTCGGGGATCGTGACGAACACGGTGCCCATCCTGCTTACAGAGATCTCGCCTGCGGTGTCACGCGGCGAGATAACATCGCTGCACCAGCTCGGTCTGACCATTGGCATGCTGGTTTCCGCGGTGCTAGGCTTCTTCTTCATTTCCAACGTGCCGTCAGGCTGGAGATACCTCAACGGATTTATGATCCTGCCGCCCCTGGTGCAATGTCTGAGTATGTCGCTAGTGCCCGAAAGCCCGTGGTGGCTGATGAGAAACCGCGGGCGAAATGAGTGCCGCGCGACCCTGGTGTTTCTGCGCCCGAGCGACCAGAAAGATGCGATTGAAACGGAAGTGCAGGAGATCGCGCGCGTGATGGAGCACCGCCAGCACGAGCCGCACGTAACATGGTCGCACTTGCTGGCGCACAAGAACGTCATGGTGACAGGCACTATCCTCGTCTTCTTCCAGGCGATGACGGGCATCAACACCGTGATGCTCTACTGTGCCAAGATTTTCCACTTTGCGGGGGTCAACAACCCGTTCCTCGCTACAGCTGTCGTGGGCTTTACGAACGTCAGCGTCACGATCATATCCGTGCGCTTCGTTGACTCGTACGGCCGTCGACCGCTACTTATCCTGGGGACGACCATCATGATCCTCGCACTAGGAGTGCTCAGTTGGTCTCTACTCTATCTCAACGAAAATCTCAAAGTACAGGGCACGGTGGCTGTGCTATCCGTACTCGCGTTCGTCAGTGGGTTCGCTGTGGGCCTTGGTGCTGTCGTTTGGTACGTTATCGCTACCTCATCACTACTGGGTCATCGAGCGAATTGTTCGTCTTACCGTTTGCTGCCGTTACCAGGGTCCTGCTTGGGGACATCACCCCGGTGCATATCCGTTCTCGAGCATTCGCATTCTACATGGTCACCAGCTACATTTGCAACATCGTGATTGCTGTGTACACCTTGTCCGCTATCAACTTTTTGGGGCGTGGTTCCTATCCTGAGAAGAACGGCATTGCCAAGCTCTACCTAATCCTCAGGTACGCCTCAGAAATGACGTCCTGGGCTTGCCTTGTTCTTTGAAGTAGCTGCTAACCAAGGTTTTCGGGTGGTTGCATTTGTCAGTGGAGTCGCTGTGGTCTGCCTTACATACATTTACAGCTTTGTGGAAGAAACCTCGCACATCAAGACGGCACCGGTGAAGCTCTCTGATGATCAAAAGTCGCTTTTGGCTGAGGAAGGTCACGAAGAACTGGATGAAGAGTTTGGAATTCCTCGTCAGACGACCGATCTTTGAAGAAGATTGCAAAATTGCAGCAGGTTCGAGTACGGTGGAATGATCAATACAAAATGAGTCTCAATAACTTCCAGCTTTTTGTCGTCGCGAGTGCTCGGTAGCACTCCCCATGAGATGACACAGTCTATTGCTTCAGGAGCTGCGCGGCCTCGGCAATCTCACGCAAAGCCTTGGCGACGGACACAAGGCGTTCGCTGTGGTCGCTCGGCGAAAGCGAGTCGGTCAGCGCTCCCATTTTCTGCAACGATGACAAGAAGAGGATACGTCAATACATCAACAGTTAGCAGGCAGACGAGGGTCCACCGTGGTGCGTTTGGTTTGTCGGCTTGCAATGGATAATCGAAAGCTTCCTCGTAACACGATGCCATATTCCCGTAGGTAATACGCCGCAAGTCCACGGCAGAACAGACTCAGGATGAGAAGAAATGCGGATGCTCCACCTGATAAAGTGCAGTGAGCGTCTGGCGGCGAAGTGCATTCACTTCCGCATCCCCTGCAGCGCTCGTCTCGCTGTCGATCTTGCGCTTGGCTGCATGATTCATACACAACGAGTCAGTTTATGAAACCAGCACTACCAGGAGCGCCCGTACCTGTTCCATGTGCTACAGTCGTTCGCGTGGCCTTGGCCTGCTCAAGCTCCTGCATCTCTCTGGCCTGCTTGGCCTGCTCTTCCAGTCGGAACTGCTGCTCGATGCGGCGCTTGCGCTCCTCCTCGAGGCGCGCTTCGGCCTCGGCGTCTTCCTGCTCTTCCTGATGCTTCTTGGCCTCCTCCTCAGTGACCACGTACTGGTCGCACCGCACACAAAACATCTGCAGGAGCAACACCAGTTAGTGCTCGGTCCACGTAGCACACCGAGCGTCGCCCGCACCTTGCCCTGCTTGTTGCGCACCAGCGGCGTGTAGCAGTCCTCTACGGGGCAGCTAGCGCCTAGCATCGTCCAGCCCTGCACGTCGTAAATCAAATGTTAGGCACCACCGCCTTATTTGTTTTAGGTGAAGACGCCAAGTGGTGCATTGAAGCGCTCGTCAGCCCGCCACCGACCTGCAACATCTTCTCGCCCAGCAGCTTGCTGGCCTCATCGCGCGAGCGCTTCATGGGGGTACTTGTCTGCAGCATGCAACAATCCACAGATCCACACGCAGCATGAGCACCGAGAGCTGAAGGAGCGATCCACTCCACAGTTTTCGGCCTACCGCATCCATCGCCTTCTGTTTTTTGTTTTGCTTTTTTTGGCGGCAATTGAGCTCCTCGTTTCCCGCTAAAATTCAATACCGGTACTGAAGTTTGCAATTGGATAAAAAAAAGATGGCCGATGACGCCTCGAGTGCCGTGCGAGTGTGCTTGACGCGCTGCCCGCTGCCGCCCGCGGAGGAGAACGTGCACTCGCTGCCGTGCCGCATCCACTTCGACGGATCAGCGGCGGTCAAGACGTTCTTCCGGCCACAAAGCGGAGACGGCAACAGCAACAGTACGGACCACGGTGGCCCCGAAGCGGAGGAGCAGGACGCCGAGGCCAAGACCGCCAACAAGACGCTGCGTGCTGAGTTCCGCGGCATCCAATTGCAGGGTGAAAAGCTGCCGCTCGCGCCCTTGGGCTTTGCCGGTGCGTTGGGTGCAAGGCTCGCTGCCGGTCGGAGTGGCTCGACCTGATAGAAATGCTGTGTGCGTGCAGGCCTCGTGCTGGAGGACAGCGGCTTGCGACATACGGACGACGAGGGCCGCATCTGGGAGGTCGAGGACCACTTTGAGGAGCTCACGTGGTGGTACGCAGTTGCAATGGCTTTGGCAGGCTGAAGGCTCTAACTGGTTGCGACTCTTCTGTGCAGGGACGTACCCAACGGCACGACCAGCGAGACGCAGCAGCTACCACTGGTGCTGCAGCAGTGGCACGACCTGTCCTCAGCGGTACGTTTTTGTGAATTTGTTTGCCACTGGCAATACCAGCCAGTCGGTTGATGCGTCTCCAACGACTTCTCGAGGGGCTAAGGCAATTGCACCATGCCGTTCGAGCGCTCGTGGTGATCATTGAATCGTGCGTCGACCTCCATACGGTAGCAACGCTCATCTTCGCATGACACTTATTGTTGTTGCCAGATTCACGACGCCTAGCGTGACGATGGTTGAAGGGACGAATCCCAGCGCTAGCCTCCCAACGATGCAGCGCGGTGACAAGCCAACCCGCGTTATGATACAGTGATAGTAACTTTATACTATTTCGTACTACTATAATCAAAACAAAATGTTGGTGGAAGAAATAATCATTGCTATACAAGCATCCCAATAATCATTATATTAATACCGTAATAACTGTATTAATCCGATTTTCCGACTTGATTTGTAGAAGGATTACTACTCCGTTCCATACCGTAAAAATTCCAACCCGGTCTGACCAACCCTGACCATCACGCGGATTGAGGTTTTTCATAAATAACCTTCTCTGTGAATATGTGCCCCAGCCAAACAATCAGTACAGCTCTGGAGAAGCCGCCTCCGCGCCAGGTAGACTCACTGTGATGTTCCCTGCGCTCTGATTGCACTAATAACTGTGTCCGTTGTTGCGTATCCCCTCTCTTTGTCTTTGTGTGTCTCCTCTCAAACTCTCTGCTATAGTGTATGGTGTTGACGGAGCTGGTGGAGCCTGGGGCTGCGCGTGTCGGCGGAGCCGGTGGGGGTGCGCGTGAGGGCGGAGCTGGTGGAGCCTGGGGCTGCGCGTGCCGGCGAAGCTGGTGGGGGTGCGCGTGAGGGCGCAGCTGGTGGAGCCCCTGCCGTTGCGCGTGTCGGAGTAGCTGGTGGGGCTGCGCGTGTACGACGCTGGTGGTGGTGCGCGTGACGGCGGAGCTGATGGAGCTCCTGCCGTTGCGCGTGTCGGCGGAGGTGGTGGAGCCCCTGCCGTTGCGGGTGTCGGCGGAGCTGGTGGGGCTGCGCGTGTCGTAATAGCTGGTGGGGCTGCGCGTGTACGGCGGAGCTGGCGGGGCTGCGCGTGACGGCGGAGCTGGTGGAGCTGCCGTTGCGCGTGTCGGCGGAGCTGGCGGGGCTGCGCGTGACGGCGGAGCTGGTGGAGCTGCCGTTGCGCGAGTCGGCGGAGCTGGCGGGGCTGCGCGTGACGGCGGAGCTGGTGGAGCTGCCGTTGCGCGTGTCGGCGGAGCTGGTGGGGCTGGTGGATCCTTGTGAGTTATGTATCAACCCGTGGTGCTGGTTATGTAATGGCTGGGCTTATTACCTCTTGACGATGCCTCTCGGTTGAGGAGCAGCTTTGCTGCAGGCCGGTTCGAAACCGGCCACCGTCTCAGTTAACTATGTGTGCTTGTATTGCTTTGTAGCTATTGTATATGTTGACTATTGCTTCGGTTGGAGACGGATGAAAGTAGGAAGCGCTGCCGCAGGCGTCGGATCGGCAATGCGACCAGCACGGACAAGCTCGTGGAAATGGGTCATTTGGGCGTCGAGCTTTCCTGCCTTGTGAAGCTTCCGTAGAGCTTTGAGTGCGGTGCCGGCAGCAAGTGCTGATGAACCGTTTGCGTTCAAGAATCCAAGCGTGTTATGCTGCGCTTGCTCCCCCAGATTAAGCACATCACTCTTGAAAGCCTCAGACGCTTCGTCCAGCACGAACCCCGAAGGTAAGAACAGCATCATGTACCCTACTGCGTGCCTAAACTCGTACAGGGTGGCTTTTTTCACAGATCGCGACGCATACACGCGCGGCTCAGCGGTAAATCACTCGTACCAGACTGATGACAGCGGGTGAGAGCCCTTCTTCTTGGGCCGTACGGTTTGTTGTCCGTGCTGTGGTGTCT